>VDFB02220146.1:0-26510 GCA_007258455.2 Sequoia sempervirens
TTGAACACTTCAGACAAGATCTTGACCTCCAAAAAACTGGGCGCCCCTGAGCTATACTTGCACTTTGAGGCTTTTCCTCTGAAAAATCTCCATGATTTGATCACTGAAAACTCTGTCTCGATCATTGAAATGACCGTTTGCAATATGAAATGCCATCGTGAAATACTCCTCCATCGTGAAAATCTTCATTTTGAGTCTCTGCTTCAGGTTTGACCAATATAACTGACTTTGACTGACAAACTATTGACAAAAACTCCATGCTTGATATTGCCCAAAACGGTATTTTACAACATTTTAGCAAGGTTTAGACTTTAAAATGCAAAATGCCTTAATGAAGCAAAAAATTTGGTTTGGGTACAACATAATGCTCTTGCTACTTTCCAATCATGCATGAACCACATCTTTCATAAGCAATTGCTTAAGTTTGTTTTGGTGTTCTTTGATGATATTTTGATATATAGTAAGACATGGAAGGAACATCTGCAGCATATTGAGGAGGTATTGAGCATCATAGAAGTGCAATCCTTGTTTGCTAAGGCATCCAAGTGTGAGTTTGGGATGACGGAAATTCTCTATTTGGGGCATGTGATTGGAGCAAATGGAGTTCGAGCGCACCAGGAGAAGATTCAAGCTATCTTGGATTGGCCACCACCCACGAACATTTCAGAGTTGAGAGGATTCTTGGGGTTATGTTGCTACTACAAGAGGTTTGTGAAAGGATTTTCACAACTCATAGTGCCACTCACGGATCTCACAAGGAAGAGAGCATTTAGTTGGTCAAAGGAGGCCCAAGACACTTTCAACAAGCTAAAGCAGGTGATGAGTTCTTGTCCAGTTTTGGCATTTCCTGATTTCACGCAACCTTTTGTTTTGGGGAGTGATGCTTCAGGAGTAGGCATTGATGCAGTTTTGATGCAGAATAAACATCCCATTGCATTTGAGAGTAGGAAGTAGAGGGATATAGAGAGGCACTATTCCACCTATGATAAGGAGATGCAAGTTCATCAGTGTATTTTGGAGAGAGCTATTCCGTTTGGCAGGAACAGAGTTGACACCGAGCACTAGTTACCACCCACAAATGGATGGACAAACGAAGATTGTGAACAAGTGGGTCGAGGGGTATCTTCACAATTATGTTGTAGGGCAGCATCGTGCTTGGATTAGATGGTTGCATTTGGGTGAGTATTGTTACAATACCACCTATCATATGTCGATTAGCATGTTCCCATTTCGGGCTTTGTACGGGTATGATGCCCCATCTATTGTGGATTTGGCTTTTGATGATAGTCGGGCCCTAAGAGTTGAGGAGTTGATGCAGAACAGTTAGGATATCCTTAAGGCACTTAAGGATAATATTCAACAGGCACAAAATCAGCAAAAGACATATGCTGATAGACATAGAGTGGAGAGGTATTTTGAGGTTGGTGATTTGGTGTTCTTGCGCCTCCAACCATATAGACAGTCTACCTTGAAGAAGAGTGGTGCAAAGAATCTGAAGCCCCAATTCTATGGTCCCTACAAGGTGGTGAGGAGAGTTGGAGAGGTAGCATACGAGCTTGAACTACCAGCTGATAGTAGGATCCATAATGTTTTCCATGTGTCTTGTCTCAAGAAGGCACTTGGGCAACATGTTGTTTCTTCTCCAGAGCTTCTGCCTCTTGATGAAGAGGGTGTGTTGGTTTTGAATCCCGACAGTATACTGGAGATGATGTCATGTCCCCCAAAACGGTAACACCAAAGTATTACTGAAATACAAATCGAGTGGATATCAAAATATAAGTCTAAGTGATCTCAATCTAAATATTACTATTATAATTATAATTATCTGAGATAATATTATAATTATAATATCAAATAAATTAACATTATTACTATAAATATCATTATTGTATGACTTGATAATTAATACAAAATTAACAATTAATTAAATATAAACATAGGTGATTGCAATTATCGAGATACAAACAATAATCATTATAATAAATAAATAGTATATATTGACAATATTATAATATGATAGATATTACATCAAACACAAACAATTCAATATTATAATAATACAATAAATACTAAGAACATATACAATAATCCAATAAAATCAGTTTATGGGCACAAGATTAAAATAAGAGGCATATAAACATTATTATAAATATCATAGTCATTATGACATAATGGATGATAAAATATAAAATCAACATAAACATAAAAGGACATTGTAACTATCGAATATAAGATTACACAAGGTGAGTCGAGCCTGGAATAATATGGAAGATAAATATATAAATTTGATATAAAATAATAAGAGCAAATTATAGACATCACGCTGGCAAATATCCTCAGCGTCCATTAGCGAAGCACTCCAACAAGCAACCCTCGATAAGCAAAGGACATTAGGCTGCTAATTAATTTGGCTCCACAATCGGAACCCATCACTCCTTGATACAGGAACATGGCATAATTGTCCTGATTCTTGCCAACACCGCTCATATGACTATCATGGTTATATCTTGTTAAAAGAATCGCAGCTTACTTCTGAGTATCAAGTCATTTGAAATATTTGAAGAAGGAATCAGTATTAGTCAAATAGTGGCATCAATGCTGATTAACATGGGCTAGTATAATGAGTTGATACGAATCTATACTGCAGGCTTTCCCATGCCCGGCATAGTATCATTCAAGGAGCAGCAGCTAATTGGAGACGCGATAATACATATACTGGGTATCCACAAGAGAACATTGAAATGTTGTCGCACTTGTAAGCTTATATGCCATGGGAGTGTCTCCAATCCTACGGGTCATCCAAAGAAAATTGTGCCACCATAGAATATTCAATACCGACGTCTATTGCCGCAATATTGAGGAATGGGAAGTTACGGGAGTAATTTCGAAGATCACTAAGTTGTGAAAGCCAAACAAATAGATAGAAGATAGCGATTAAATTCTTAACTAAGAGTATGGATTAGAATCAATTAGCAAAAGAATCGACCAACAGTGGTGATAAAGGGGCATCACTATCCCAAGAGTCACAACCGCTCCAAGCATAAAGGTATATAGAGATAATGGGAATTTTGGAGCGGGGACATCATGGAACAGTTTGAATAATGAGTTCACCATCGCATAAATTAGACGTGCCAAGGAGATACAACAATCAATCAGTGATCTTTAATATACACAACAAAGTCTATATTAGGCAGTCTCTTTACCTATTAGCATATTCATCAGACTTTACCCAAATAGATATATACAGAACAAATAATAAAGTTAACCGTAGTCTTTCCAGTCCATCTTAGATCGGACTAAAGACTTACTGGTTGAGCTCATTGTCTCTAGTCTTGCTTATACCTTTAATATATGATCTAAAGATAGATCAGGAAGTAATATCATCATCATTACCTTGATACCCTTATCTCTCAAGAGTCAATGTGATGGAACAAGTGTTCTTAAGCAATTCATGGATACTCTCTCTACTAAAGCTATTGTCTTGGCATACCTTAATTTCCCCATCCATAAATCAAGAGACAAACCCTTAAGACAAATCCATACAGGATCATTACAACAAGAAGGTGAGTGAGGAATTAGGAAACATGGAGAGAACACGACAAAACAGGTGAGATTAATCACTAGCTTTAATATTTAATTTCCTCAATCTTTAATTTCCTCGATCTGACATAATGATGCTGCATAAACCTCCAATCGATCTGTGTATTATTGAATATAATATCCGGTCTTTATTCCTTGAAATATATAAGTGCTTCTGACATGTTTTGAAACCATTCCTTCTTGATAGATCAGAATCTAGAAATAGAATTATTGGCATTGATATTGGGCATTAGATTTGGGGGACTGTGTAGTCCTTGAACGGATATAGACCATTATTGTTTGTAAATGGTAAAAGTTACTTACATTAACATGAAAAAGATTACATTATATAGAAGTGCATAAAGCACTGTAGTTATTAATTATCTACCTACCTATAGTTACTGTAGAAACAGTAACAGCCTAAAGCTAAAAAAGAAAATATTGACCATTAATAATTCAAGAATTTAATATATTCTAACACCCTCCCTTAATGGTCAATCCGTCAACAACACCAAGTTGCCCCTTGAATTTTACAAACTTATCCGAGCTCAGAGACTTGGTGAGAATATCTGCATTCTGATCCGCGATCGGAACATACTGCAGTTGAACTAATTCGTCTTCTACCAGCTGGCGAATGTAGTGACAATGAAGCTCAACATGCTTGGTACGTTCATGGAAGACTGGATTTTTGGCCAGTTTGAGCACCCCTTGATTATCAATGTACAAGGGAGAAGGTCCTGCTTCTGACATGTGCATGTCAGAAAGCATACTACGAAGCCAAACTGCCTCACATGCTGCTTTAACGGTTCCTCGATACTCTGCTTCTGTCGAGGAAAGAGCCACTGCCTGTTGCTTCTTGCTAGTCCATGTTACAGCACCTGTACCCAAACTGAATACATACCCAGAAGTAGATTTTCGATCATCCACTGAACCTGCCTAATCTGAGTCTATGTAACCAATCAGCTTTGGATCCTTGCATCGGCCATACAGAATGCCATAGTCTGAAGTGCCCTTAACATATCTTAGCACCCGCTTCGCTGCAATCCAATGATCAGCTTTTGGAGCTGTCATGAAGCGAGAAATGTAGCTCACTGCAAAACTGATGTCAGGTCTAGTGGCAGTGAGATAGATGAGACTGCCCACTAGTTGCCTGAAGGTCGTTTCATCGACCGAAGGTGAATCACAGTTGGCTGACAACTTCAGCCCCTTCTCCATGGGTGTGGAGGCAGGTTTGCAATCCTGCATCCGGAATTTGTCAAGCAAACTTCTGGGATATTTTGACTAAGATAAAGATGCTACCATCGGTCTGCCAAACTTCAATACCCAAACAATAATGGAGAAGCCCCAAATCTGTCATGTCAAAAGTCTGACACAAATCCTGTTTGATTGTTGCAATCAAATGTGTTGAACTGCCAGTAATGATCAAATCATCAACATAGACAACAAGAAAGAGAATATCATCACCAGAGTGTTTGACATACAGATTATTGTCAGAAGGGCTGCGCTGAAAACCAT
Source organism: Sequoia sempervirens (assembly GCA_007258455.2). Lineage (NCBI taxonomy): Eukaryota > Viridiplantae > Streptophyta > Pinopsida > Cupressales > Cupressaceae > Sequoia > Sequoia sempervirens. Next base: position 5,095 of record VDFB02220146.1, read on the forward strand.
GATCAACCAAGTACTGATCAATCTTGAAGTACCATGCACGGGGAGCCTGTTTCAGTCCATAGAGCGATTTCACGAGTCTACACACTTGATGTTCTTTGCCGGCAATCTTGAAACCAGGAGGCTGCGTCATGTAGACTTCTTCCTGCAAATCACCGTTGAGGAAGGCACTCTTGACGTCCATTTGATGAACTGTCCAACCAAATTGGGCTGCAATAGCGAGAAGAAGACGAATTGTGCTCATCTTGGCAGTAGGAGCAAAAGTCTCCTCGTAGTCAATGCCCTCCCACTGTGTGAATCCCCGAGCAACCAATCTGGCCTTGTACTTATCCAAAGTACCATCAGCATGATACTTGACCTTGTAAACCCATTTGCAACTGATAGGTTTCTTCCCAGGAGGAAGATCAGAGAGAACCCAGGTGTGATTCTTCAGAAGACTGTGATATTCTGTCTGCATAGCCTGTTCCCACTCTAGAATTCCTTTAGCCTCTGAATACGTCTGAGGCTCGTAGATGCTGTGGATGTTGGCCATAAGAGCGAAGTTGACTGTGGACTGCTGCTTGCTCTTGCTACGAGTTGATCTACCCTCAATGAGTTCATCATCATGAAGATCGCCGATAGTCTTGGCCCACCACTTAGGCCGACGAGTAGAAGTGCCAACATCTGAAACAGGAGTAACAGCATCACCTGGGATGTCTGGAACAAGGTCATCTGGATGTGAGTCCTGAGGAAAATCAGGTGGTGCTATATCATGATCAGTAGACTCCTCATCTTCAGAGTCAGAATGCTCTGAAGCCCTCCCATCATGGGAACCAAGAGGAAGACGAACACCCTCATCAGGAACCTTCATAGATTGATCCACAGGACTAGTGGTAGGAACAAATGGACCAGTAGTCTCATCAATCACAACATCACGGCTGAATATGAGACGATCTATCTCGACATCAACCAACCTGTAGGCTTTGTGATTGTCGCTGTAGCCAGTAAACATAAGTGTCTGGCTCTTAGAGTCCAACTTGGCACGTTTGGCATCTGGAATCCATACATGAGCGGTAGAACCGAAGACTTTCAGATGGCCCACCTTAGGCTTGCGTCCTGACCAGGCTTCTTCAGGAGTCATCTTCTTAACGGCCTGTGTGGGTGGCGATTAAAGGGAGGTGAAGCTGCGGTGTAGGCTGCTTCAGCCCAGTATTTCTTAGGTACATTTCTGTACTCGAGCATAGAACAAGCCATTTCAGTAATGGTGCAATTCCTACGTTCAACGACACCATTCTGCTGAGTAGTGTATGGTGTGGTAAGTTGGCGCTTAATGTCGTGTGCAACACAAAAAGAAGAGAAGTCAGCTGAACAAAACTCCCCCCCATTATCTGACCTTAGAGTAACAATGTGAGAACCCGATTCCTTCTCAACTAAGGCTTTAAACTGCTGAAAGGTGCTGAACACATCTGATTTATGTTTCAGAAAATACACCCACATTTTTCGACTGAAATCATCAACAAACAATAAAAAGTACTTGGACCCAGTAACAGAAGGAGTGTTCATCGGTCCACATACATCAGCGTGAACCAGTTGAAGGACCTTGGAGGCTCGCCAAGAATCACCATCCGAGAACGGTGTCCGATGCTGCTTGCCAGCTTGACAGGCTCCATAAACTCCATGATTTTTAGTTTGGATCTCAGGTAGACCAACAACAAGACCCTCCCGAGATAACTGAGAGAGGTAGTGGACATTCAAGTGCCCATAACGCTGATGCCAAAGTTTGCTGATGGTTGTACTTCGGGCTGCCAAAGCGTGCTCTTGAGAATCACCAGAATCAGCAAGTCTGTACAGACCATGATCCTCAAGTCCCATAGCAATTGTAGTACGAGTCTCCCGATCAACGATGCTGCAGGTGGACGAACTGAAAACAACATCTAACTGGGGAGAATGCCGCATGATCTGACTGACGGAGAGGAGATTATGTTCCATGCCTGGAACATAGTAGACATCGAGAAAGAGTAAATTTCTTCCTCCTGAGTGAATCTGGACAGTGCCCTTACCAGCAAATGTGTACTCTTCGCCTCCTCCGAAAATGACAGAATTTGAGAAGGGTTTGAACTTTGTGAACCAATCCCGACGATGAGTAAAATGCCGCGAAGCCCCGGAATTGATATACCAAGCAGAAGAATGTACCGGATCTGCAGTTCTCTTGGCCATAAACGCATAGAATGCAGACTCTTTCTGCTCAATGTGCTTAGCAACATGTGCCTTTTGTTGAGATCCTCCTTGCTTCTTTTGTTTAGAAGCCATCCGAGTGCGACACTCAGCCCTAATGTGACCGTATTTGTGGCAATAATTGCACTAAACGTTCTTCTTCTTCTTGCTGTCCTGAGAAGAACTAGAGCCTTTCGGCTGAGAAGATTGAGTCTTCCCTTTGTTCTTAGCAGAAGATTTGGCAGAGAACGCTTGTTCTGTGGAGGATGAACTGGTGCTGCTTCCAAATTGTTGTCTCCAACGATCCTGTTGTAGAAGCTTGTTACACAAGTCTGGAAACTTCAGGTCAACATTTGTTGAAGTAATATTGAGCGTCTCAATGAAATGCTCGTAAGATTTTGGCAAACTCTTCAGAGTAATGACGACCATGTCCTCTTCCTCCATCTTTCGTCCAATGGCTTCCAGCTGGTCTCGAATCTCTGTGATTCTTGTCAGATGTTCTTGAAGAGTGGTGTGCTTTTCGTCCATCATTATTGAAAAAAGCATGTTCTTAAGAAAAAACGCACGACTCTTATCTGACGTTTCATGGAGATCCTTCAGGGTTGTCCATACCTCAGTAGCTGTTTTGCCTGACGGCACTTGTGGTAGTTGGTCGTCAGTGACTGAAAGCTTAATGAGCATGACGGCTTCTCGGTTGCGTTCATCCCATTTGTCCTGATCCTTTCCGGCTACAGTGGGTCGAGGTGATGTACCTAGAACAACCGCATCAAGACACCGATACTCGAAAATGGTCAGCATACGCTGCTTCCAGGTGTTGTAATTCTTCCCGTTGAACTTCTGGCTGCTTTTGAGCATTATGTTCGTGAGAGATGCCATCACGTACCTCGCGGTCAAACTGGTGAAGGCAAGATAATGCAAAGAAAACAGAAATACAGAAACCCAAACACGGATTTTGAGGTTTTACTGAAAACCTAGAAAAGATAAATAAAAACCCAGAAGGATGGAAGGATACCCAGAAAATTTTAACAACACAAATTTTGAGGCACGGAAAACGAGGTACCCAGAAAAATCTAGTGACAACCCAGTTGAGATCTCACAAAACCCAAAAGGAATCTGCAATCAGAAAAAAATTTCGACTTGAAACTAAAGCACAAATTTTGAGGCACAGAAAACGAGGTACCCAGAAAAAATGGACGACGACCCAGTTGAGATCTCGGAAAACCCAGAAGGAATCTGAAATAAAAATAATTTTTCGACTTCAAACAGAGGGTCAAAACCCTAGTCGAGTTGGCAGAAACCCTAGGCGGCCATGAAAACACAAAAAATTGCAGAAATTTCTGAAAAAAGCTTCTGAAATCACAACACACAGATTTCAGACGCCATAGGCCACCATGATTTTGTAAATCGCGTCCCAAAGAAATCAAAAAATCGCGTCTTTAATAAAAACGCAAAAAACGCGATTTTCAGATGCCGAAATCCCATAAAAATGCAGAAAAACGCGATTTTCAACCACGAAAATTGCAAAGAAAATGATGGCGCCTTCAGATCCACGATCTTAGACTTCAAACACGAACTGAGCATAAGAAGTCACGATTTTGCAGAGAAGGGTTTCAATTTTCTATGAGAAGAAACCCACAAAAATCTCAACAAAAAACCCTCGAATTTTTCAGAACAGGCAGTGACGAAATCTCACGTGAGGATTTTTCACGAATTACAGATTTAAAAAATTCGCCCAGAAACCCTAGACCAGAAAAAATTCGAATTATGACTTTTTAGTAAAGTCCACGAATTTTTAGGGTTTTTTTCTTACGGCTCTGATACCATGTAAATGGTAAAAGTTACTTAACATTAACAAGAAAAGGATTACATTATATAGAAGTGCATAAAGCACTATAGATATTAATTATCTACCTACCTATAGTTACTGTAGAAACAGTAACAGCCTAAAGCTAAAAAAGAAAACATTGACCATTAATAATACAAGAATATAATATATTCTAACATTGTTTACCTTTTTCAGAACTGTTTCTAATGATGCTTGATCTACAATTATGTTTGACTGGAGGTTGCACTAATGCTGGAACTGTAGGATTGTATTGAATTATATCATGGATCAAATGGATATGATGGGCATATAGATATGGATATTGATTAATCTAGTTCTGCATTCTGATACACCTTCATACATAGGACTCAATGAAACTATATACGTATTTTGAACTAAACTAGTTTGAACCTATTGGTCTGCATCGATTTGAAGAATATGATGAATGATCTATAGACTTGAATCTTGCTATATTTACTCCTGCACTCTGATATATCATCATGCTGAATTATATATTCATGTTGAAAATGCAAGTGAATCATTAATGATTGCATAATTGGAAATTGTGTAGAACTGTCTGCATTTTGATTGTACATCCTACCTGGAGAGGTGAGTCATGACTTAAGTGGTTTGTCTAAAAACCTCACCCAAGTTCTGCCCCACAGGCCCAAGCAAGGGTTGGGCAATCTGCCCCATAGGCCCATTGCAAGGGTTGGGCAATATTTTGTCCCACAGGCCCAAAGTGAGGGTTGGGCAATAGGAGGTGGTAGACCATTGGCCCCTTAGGGATTCTCCTCTCCTAATGGGCTAAGTGACTTTCTTTATGTTTGCAATCTGCAAGTATTGTTATGTTTGATTCTGGATATCTAGATATTAAGGCTAATAGATATGTTGTTAATATCATGAATATAGATTCCAATCCAAGGTTATTGTATTAAAAGGACATTCATCTGAAAGAAGCCCTGAACCTAATCAACAAGCAAATTCTAGGGCAAACAAGCGGATTTTACGGCAAGTCTGAGTACGGGACATTACAAATGAGGGATCGACGATTGAGGAATAGAAAGGTTCGTGAATATTTGGTGAAGTGGAAGAACTTGCCATTGGAAGATGCAACATGTGAAGGAGAGCAGATTTTGCAGTATCCTAGTTTGCAATTGCTTGAGGACAAGCAATCTCAAAAAGGGAGGACTGTAATGTCCCCATTTCCGACATGATAATTCAAGCAATCAAATTTGTGAGTTAGCCTATTCTTCATTCCCGTAGGCTAACACATGAGGTAAGGGAATGCATTTTTGGGCCTTGGATAATAGGGAAAATATTCGTTTTGGCTTAAATAATTTTTATTTAGCATGGAGAAGTTGGGAAGAGGGCTTAATTGATTTATCATGATTTTTGGAGAAAGCAAAATATTTTTTATACTATTATTTGGGCTTGGGCGACCCCTTTTGGAGAAATAAGGAGGAAAAAATAATAAAATCAAATGTGAAGTTGGTGCCCAAAAAGGAGTAAAAATAAAATAAAAATAATTTCAAACTACAAAGTTGGCACCCAAGTTGGGTCAGCTAGATTGGGGGTTGATAAGGGAGACTCATATATATACAAGTTTCATTTGTAGGCTTTTATCATCATGCAAATTATCTCTGCTTTCTGATCTGCACTTTGGCAGTTATTCCAAGGATGAAAACCCTTGAGAATATTGGAGGAGTTGGACGAAAACCTAGCTCTTCAATGGAGGACTTCATGACAAAGGTTCACTTGTGATTTGATGCAGTTTTATGCTAGATTTCGTGCTCAGATTTCTACATCGGCCTAAGCGACTTGAGGGAGGCAATTTCTATGTGCATTTGACCTAGGGTTTCTTCCTAGGATAAGGCGCCCAAGTTGCAAGAGGAACGACCAAGTTTGGACGGTTTTTGCATGATTTCAAGGGTTGCAAACCCTACAATCAGACCAACAAGCCAGCGCACCCTTGTAGGGTTTTGGAGTCATTCATCATCATATATTTGCATTTTACTTGCATTTGTGTGAGCTAGAGTAAGTTCGCCCAACTAGGGTTAGGATAGAGCATCATTTTCATTGCATCTTTTGAGGTTTCTTCATAGCAGCAAGCTACTGTATGTTGGGCATGTTTGGAGCCCATTTCATAGTGTTATTGCATCCATAAGTAGGTCTGATTTGTAGCAACAAACTGAACATTCAGATTATCAAAATTTGGCATGTTTTTGGTGGATGTTTTGGTGATTCATTGTGCCGGTTACATACTTGTTCATGTTTAAACAAATCTGCTATAACTTTTTGTTGTCATTGGGAAGATTAAATGCTGCTGCTAATGCATGTTTAAGCTCAGAAATATATATCAGCAAATTAGGTTTTGAACGGAATTTTGATATCAGAAAATTAGGGCATAAAACTGTGTTGCAAAAATCAGAAAAATTGCATATATTTCAGTTGGGATATTTCAGTTATGGATGCTAAGGGTTAAATTGCTTCAACAAATTTGCAAGTTTCGTATTGCAAATGAGCTCAAAGGTGTAGCCCATGGCTTTGTACTAAGTCCTACATTTAATTTAATCATAACATTTGTGTTTATGTATTAATCAATTCAGGTCTGTGTGTATTTAGACTATTCAATCTTTGTTTTAACGAAATGGTGTAAAGCTATGTCACAAGATTCGGTGAATCTCAAGCTAAAAATTCAAATTTCAGCAAATTTAAAGAAATCCAAAAAAAATCGTTTAAATTCACCCTAAAATTTGTATGGAAAAGGGCTTACGGTTTTTTAAATTAAAATATTTTTTTAAATGTGTTTTTTGGTTAATTGTTTTAGATTTTGCATGAGAAAACAAAATTCTTGAGCTTTACTATTTCCATGAGAAAATAAAAATCGTGAGGAGTTTTTTGTTTGTGTGATTTATTTCTAGGGTCTGCAGAGAGAGCCCCTAACATTCACTCCCGTTTCAGGTCATTTTCAATCACCCATGCAGCATATTGTCTTCTTTTCTTCCAAGAAACCATTTAAAATTTTAAGACATTAATAATGCGTTGCAGCACTACTCAAGCAACTCTTATCAATCCGGGGTTGGATATTCTGCTATTTTCAGATTGTCCAAGCCTTGTTATTCGTAATTGTGAGACGTGAATTGTGAGACGTGGACAGCACGAGGACTAACTTGCAATCCACTATCGAAGCACCTTCAGGAAAGGGCAAGGATAAGGGAATCACTTTTAGTCTTTTATCTATGCACACCTTTATTTTTGTTTTGTTGTTATTTTGAAAAAAATTGAGGTCTTGTGCAATAATAAATATTTTTAATTATTATTATATTAACATTTAATATATTAAAATTTAATGTTTTTAAATATTTAAAATTTAATGTTTTTAAATATTTAAAATTTAATTTATACTTTTAGTTTTAATTATTAATATATTTAATAATTAATGTCATTAGTAAATTTAAAATATTTTAAATAATTATATTTATTAATAATTTCTTTCTATTAGGTGAATTTAATCACAATTTTTTTTATGTTGCTGAATTTTATTCTTGTCGAATTCGAACATGAATTCGAACCTTGTGACATAGGGTGTAAGCATGTAGTCATAGAAACTGTTCTAAATCAAAAAGGAAAAAATCCTGTGTGTAATATTGAAAGAGAATCTTAGCCTTTTACGATGGGCAAAACCAAAAAGATATGCATTTACATCTTATTCAGCATGAACATGAACCACTCCAAAAGTTATTGTAAAGATTGTAAATTGCAAGTACTTTAGGTTAGTTTTTAATTTACAGGGAGCTTTCCCTACTAATTTGAACAACAGTTTTATCACACATCTATTTTGCTTTATGTCGCACTAAAAGGTGTGAATTAAAATTCTAACAGTACAACTACACATGATAGATAATGTAAAAGGGATCATGAAACACTCTTCAAAAATAGGTTCAAGAAGCAGGTAAGCAAGCTTGAAAGGCCACATCAGTAACATATGGACTAAATAGCATGGTGTGGCCCTGTGCGCAGCCATATAATATCCATGTTAGATAGGATATAACAGGAGATATAAAAAATGAGAGAGAGAAAGACTTTACATTGGTTATCTAGTCAATCAATTGTAGGAGCTTCAACTGGAACCATATACCGCTCAAAAGAAACTAAACCATACAGAAAAGGAAAGAAAGTATTATCGACAACAAAAGTGTATTGATTCTAAAGAGCACACAATAGAGAGAACAAGGGAGAATACTTTACATTAATTGCAGTACCAAAATTTGAATGTCCACATCCATGTATTCCTCATTGTTATAACAGCTAATTTTCAGCAGCAAACTGGTTACCAATAACCTGCTGAAATCTGTTATCTAATTTTGTTTAAAAAATTACCGCAGCTATGGAAATTAAATTATATATCCACAATTTGTCTCCATTTCTACAATGTTTTCGTTGCAACCATTTGCTGCTATATAAATGGGCATTGAATGGGAACTTGAGATCTTAATCTCGGATTCTCAAGACACATATATGTAAAGTATGGTCAAATGTTATGTTTTTGCACAATATTTGTATTTAGCATGGGATGGATCTATTCCTTGGTAGAATTTCTAAAAGACTTGGTTAGCCTCAAAACTTATAACTTTATTACTGTTTTAACTTTTAGCTTTTAAGGCCTTTTCTACAAATTGGAGATGGAAGAATGATAATAATTTTGTTTAGTTTTGGCATGTCACTTACACCTTTTACTGTGATTATATAACAAATATGGTGAACGCCTGATCATATGAGTGTGACTGTCATCTGCTCACAGTTTACTGTCCAATGGCTGTGATTGGGTACCAAACCATAAGTGATTTGATTGTCAATAAAATGTATATACAATGCACACTGAATTAAAATGCTGACCAAAAGGTGAGAGGCGCAATTTCAAATGCAATCCCACCAATTCATCCATACAAAAACCATTCAATGTTACAAATGAAATTCATCTTAAGTTGCCAAGGCAATAAGCCCTCAAAACTTCGACAAGGGATTTAAGTCTCCACTGTAAGATGACCTATACATGCTATGTTGCAAGAAACAACACAGGACTCCTGCTTCTCATGCCACCTGGAATTTCATTTTTTGTTGTCTCACCTTTCAGTCAAACAGGGCCCGATTAGAAATCAACTGAATTACAGAGGCTTTGTCGATGAAGGTAATGATATATTCCTTCTTGAGACCCTCAAGGATCATGCTGAGACCCTCTTAATGTAGAACAAGTGCAAATGAGGGTGATGGGTATAGCCCTATAACTACTGAAAGTTCTATACAAGGATCCTGTTCTACAGAAAGGCAGTCATTTGAGATGAATATTTACGAAAAGTGTTAGCACCCCTTTTCTGTGATGTAACATCAAGTTCAATCATGTAGTTACTAGTGAAATCCATATGCTTCTATTAATTCTCAGACTTGTACCCTTTTGGACCTTAACTTCCATTGTCCAATGACAGTTGAATTTGATTCTTGATGAATAAGAAACAATATGGTGTTCACTACTTGCTTCTATGTTTTAAGTTCATGAATGTGAAATAATAATGAAAATCATAAAAGCAAAACTAAGGCACTTTTCGATTGTTTTTAATTATATGCTAAGTTGCCAGTTCTGGTATTGGTTCAGGTTCGGGTTCAGGTTTGGGTTTGGGGGTTCGGTTTGTGGGTTCGGCTAAATTTTTTTGGGGCATTTAGGTTTGTGTTGGGTTTGTTCGTACAAAAAACATGTAAAAATCATAAATATATATATATGCAGCCTAGAAGCATGAATTAGGATTAGAATATCACATAGCATCATAAAACAATAAAACCACCATAAACTTGAATGTCATTTAAAATATCCATTGGAGGAAACCATCTACTTTAATATATTAGATAATCCTTGAGGGGGTCTTGAGACCAAGATACAAATAGAATATCTTGACCAAACAAACCCTCGAGCTTGGAGGTAGTGGACGGAAACCCATTGTCTGTTGGAGATATCATTCAGGTGTCTCACTTTATGCTTCAGATTCATCCTTTTGATTATCCAATCCGACTGTAAGTTCTATGACTACGATTGGATATTTTCTATTGTTATTCTACTGAAGATTTGAAGGATTTGAAGGCAATATTCATATGTAATTTCAGATCCTTATTCTAAAATTGTTATTAAATGCTTTCATTGAAATCTGTTTGCAAGTTATCGGGTAAAATGTAAAATCTGTTTGCATGCAAATTGTATGTTAAAACTTTTTGTGGAGAAAATTGGGAAAAAATTGGGGGTTTTGAGTCAGATTGAGTTTGGCTCATTACACATAGTATAAACAAGAACTCAGCCTCCAAATCCATCACTGTTGCCTCCTCCACTTTCTATATAGAAAAATTCCAACCTCTCCATTTAGGACCAGTCTTAAGTACCATACCTTTCATCATGGAAAGAGGCTTCAAGTTCAAAGAGTCGTTAATATGACCACATCACCTGTGGGTTAAGTGGCAACTGAGGAGTCATACAATGCTGCCACTGCAATCCATCACTGTTAGTGTTGATTTTATTTACTACATTATTACATGCTGTGATCACTTGTGGTGGTTGGATTGGATCCTCCTCCATCAAAGCCACATTATCATCATCCATTATCATGTGGTCCTCATTCTCAGTGACATTATCATAGCCCGACTTCTGATCTAATGACAACTGCACACATGTGGGAAAGTGCGAACCCACGAAGGAACCAAACCAGAACCCGGATCCAGTGCAAACCGAACCCAAATCTGGCCCTGCAAGAGGCGAACCCGATGGCGATAACATAGATTATATGTGTAAGTTTAAGAAACAACGAATTATTGTGTTTTATACACACACATGTATCCATTGTGTATACATGTAGATAGAGGTGATCGTTTACGTTTCGGCCTGGCCAACATGCCTCTTGGGTGTACAAGACATCCCTTGTAGAAACAAGGATACCTCATCAATTTTTATTGTATATATTATCTCAAGTTATCATCCATCAGGAGTAAACCTTGTGATCGAGCTTGAGCAAACTGAGATTTTACATTTCATCTACTCTATGAGTAAGTATACATGTGCAAATATGTGTGTATAGCAGCCTGAGTGTAGGTGGATTGGCAAAGTTCAAATTCCTCCCAAGCTTGGTCATAAGGTTGAAATCCAGGGATACAAAGTTCAAACAATATGTAAATTAAATGGAAAGAAATCCTTACGGGGAGCCTCATTCACCAAATTGGCAGTCCGGCTCAGCTGTCACACTTACATATATAAATATTACAGATACAAAATATATATGTATTATTTCTTGTGCTTTCTAGGTTGCTTGCATCATAGCCTATGTGGAACTCGGTAAGAGAATCAAGCTTCAAAGAATACACAATGTATAAAATTGCCGACGATATCATTCTCCTGGTTCCATAATTGACAACACGAAAACCAACAGTCCAATGGACTCATCACTCGTGCATTTTCCAAACAGGATTGCCATAGTAAAAACTAAAATGGCAACCTATAAACTGAAAGGACTGTATAGCTTATGCCTAATATCCCTCAAAACATAGCTACGTAATACTACAACAGCCTAATTGACGTGGAAAAATAACAAGAGGAATACCACATGGTGCAAACTAAAAGGGCTTCAAGTAAAATGAAAAGTGTATACAACTTATAGCCATTATAAATTACCCATCAAAACATAATTACATCATACTAAAGCCACCTGATTGAAAAGGTTATATAGCTTATGCACAATTGACTTGGACAAATTTATTAGTAAAGATCCTAACAACAGAAACACCACAGAAAAACTAAAAAGGAACCATATATAATGAAAAGGTTATATTCCATATAAGTCATGTCTGATAAAGAAAACCCATCAAGGCATGACTACGTAATACGACAACTGCCTATTGAATAGGGTATACAACTTATGGTCAATTGAATTTAAAAAATTTATTAACAGAGATCTTAATAACAAATATCTGATCCACGGAGATTCAAGAATTGACATATTCAGAAATTGGGTTCTATGCCCTATGATCCCAACCAAAAATAATAATCTACTCACCTGTATAGAGCTGTTGGAGCCAGTAAAGTACTGATCGACTGTTTTGAGCCACCCAACATCATCGTGAGTATGAGGAACTAAATGAACATTGAGTTTGCCTTCCACGGGTCCTCCTTCGGTGTTGTATTCAATTGGGAAACAACGGCAAAAGCATAAGAGAGCACTGATTAGTAAGCATCGAAGCCATGCTTGATCCATGTTTCTTTTTTCTGCTACTTTTTTTTCGAGTCAAAACAATTTCTTATCATCGCAGGATATATATTGGAGGGAGGGGGAGAACGGGGGAAGTATTAGGTGCATAAGATATGGGTCGGGATGTGATGTGATGTGACAAGAGTGGGGGCGTAAAGATTGCTTTTGAAACCGGACAATTTTTTTAAAAATTATCTGTCCGGGTATTGATCAACTTTGAAGCAATCATTTCATTTTAATTTTTTTAACCTAAAAGAAGGAAGGAAATATTTCTTTCCTAGGGTAATGTAGGGGAGAGGGGTCCAAAGTAGGGCGGGTCAACTTTGCAGGTCCCATGTGGACCTAAAATATTTAAAATTAGCCTGCCACGTCACCCTACCACTTGTGCATCGACTTATAGTATTTTTTTAAAAAAATCGATCACCCTGCCACCTGTCAAGCACATTTTACGTCGACGTGTCTAAAACGGGTTGATTTTGCCCTCCGCCCGAAAGTGGAGTCCACCCGCCTCCTTAATCGGCGAGCATATCTACGTATAGTGGATCGGACGGTCGCATGTAGACAACAGCCTCGCCACCCTCTACCAATAGTTTAGAGCATTAAACGCTCGTCGCCTCCTTCATTTCCTCCACTGACCAACTTGCCTTACGCGTCGCTTCGCATTTACTCAATCTGTCGGGCATGTTAATCAGAGATCAAGGTTCATTCAATACTCCACATTCTCACTTATCCTGCTCACTCTTATTCCTTTTATTTGAAATCATTCTCGACTATTTGTTTTGTTTGTCACTGAAACTGGTCCAACTCTCCATGTTTCATCATTTGGCTCTTCATGCTTCTTCATTCGGCTCTACACTATTGAGAGCTCCCTACCTCTTTCAGGTGAGGTTTCTAACCTCACTCGACCCGTACGGCTATCTTCGAATATAACGGTATTCTGCCATGCACTTTTTTTTGTAGAAATTTTCGTTGCAAACTTTTGTTTTTGAATATTCTTTGCCTTCAATGAAATGTGGGGAGGGTTTAACTTGTTTTTTTTTTTTCTCTACACTCGACCATGCACTCGTAATCTTCTAATATTCATTGCACGGGGGAAGTATTAGGTGCATAAGATATGGGTCGGGATGTGATGTGATGTGACAAGAGTGGGGGCGTAAAGATTGCTTTTGAAACCGGACAATTTTTTTAAAAATTATCTGTCGGCGTATTAGTCAACTTTGAAGCAATCATTTCATTTTTTAATTTTAACCTAAAGAAGGAAGGAAATATTTCTTTCTAGGGTAATGTAAGGGAGGGGGTCAGTGGTGGGTCAACTGCGGAGTCCAATAATGGACCTAAAATGTTAAAGTGCTTTGCCCGTCCTGCCCTTGTGCATCGACTTATAGTATTTAAAAAAAATCGATCCCGCCGCCGCACAGTCAGAAAGCATTTCGTCGGCGTGTCTAAAAGCGGGTTGATTTTCCCTCCGCTTAGAAAGTGGAGTCCACCCGCCTGTAATGCGGTATATCTGCATTATAGTGGATCCGGACGATGCATGTAGACCATGACCTCGCCACCCTCTACCCGATAGTTTAGAGGCATTAAGCGTACAAATTAGCGCCTTCATTTCCTCCAGCGACCAACGCGCGCTTACCGCGTCCTTAGCATTTACTCAATCACGTAGGGCATGTTAATCCCGAGGGAGATCAAGGTTCATTCAATACTCACATTCTCCTTATCCCTCTCCCTCTTATTCCTTTTATTTGAAATCATTCTCGACTATTTGTTTTGTTTGTCACTGAAACTGGTTCAACTCTCCATGTTTCATCATTTGGCTCTTCATGCTTCTTCATTCGGCTCTACACTATTGAGAGCTCCCTACCTCTTTCAGGTGAGGTTTCTAACCTCACTCGACCCGTACGGCTATCTTTGAATATAACGGTATTCTGCCATGCACTTTTTTTTGTAGAAATTTTCGTTGCAAACTTTTGTTTTTGAATATTCTTTGCCTTCAATGAAATGTGGGGAGGGTTTAACTTTTTTTTTTTTTCTCTACACTCGACCATGCACTCGTAATCTTCTAATATTCATTGCACCTTTGCATTGTGCTTTTCATATTTGCTTACGTACATAAAATATGAAATGGGTTTGACTAGTTTAAAATGGTTTTTCATTACTATTAGACTTGTTCAACGAAATATGGAAAGGGTTTGACTGGTTTTCAATCATGCACTTGTTTTTGTGTGTTTGTCATTGCACAAACTTTAAATCTGAAATTTTCTTGTTACATTTGTTTGTTATTCTAAAATACGGAAATGGATACAATATATTTGCTTGTTACTAGGAAATATTCATATGGTTTTAATGTTTATCATTTCGAAGGTTTCTGCCATGCACTTGCATTTGTTTCTTCCTCACTGCACATACTTTAACTCTGCAATTTGCTTATAATATTCTCATGTTATTCTGAAATATGAAAATGGTATGACTAGTTTTCATTTCAAAGATATTCTGGCATGTTTATGTATTATTTTGTTCTTCCATGTACAATAGTTATGTATGTGAAATGTTTTTTTCAATTCATTGTTACTACCAAATATGGAAAGGGTTTCACTGGTTCAAAATTAAAGGGTTTTCTCTTTGACAATGCACACACTTTAACTCTGCAATTTCCCTTTAATATTTGTTTGTTATTCCCAAATATCAAAATGGATACAATATATTTGCTTGTTACTAGGAAATATTCATACAGTTTTAATGTATATCATTTACAGGGTTTCTATCATGCACTTGCATTCGTGTCTTCCTAACTACACACACTTTAACTCTACAATTTGCTTATAATATTCTCATGTTATTTTGAAATATGAAAATGGTATGACTGGTTTTCATTTCGAAGATATTCTGGCATGTTTATGTATTATTTTGTTCTTCCATTCACAATAGTTATGTATACGAAATGCTTTTTTCATTTCATTGTCACTACCAAACATGGAAAGGGTTTCACTGGTTCAAATTAAAGGGTTTTCTGTTTGATAATGCACACACTTTAATTCTGCAATTTCCCTTTAATATTTGATTGTTATTCTCAAATATCAAAATGGATACAATATATTTGCTTGTTACTAGGAAATATTCATACGGTTTTAATGTATATCATTTACAGGGTTTCTGCCATGCACTTGCATTTGTGTCTTCCTCACTGCACACACTTTAACTCTGCAATTTGCTTATAAATTCTGAAATATTTGTTTGTTATTCCTAAATATGAAAATGGATTCACTTGTTTTCATTATGAAGTTAATCTGCCATGCAAATATATTATTATGTTCTTATATATGTATTTGTCTTTCCATACATATATATACATATTGTGCATGGAAGAACAAAATAATACATAGACAAATTTCCATACATATATTTGTTTTCATTTCGAAGCTATTCTACCATGCAATTATATATAGCATGGAAGAACAGAATAATACATAGACATATTTCCATACATATAAAAATATATATATCTATATGTGTGTGTGTGTATATATATGTGTGTGTGTGTGTATTTATATATATATATATTTATATAAATATATATGTATATATATACATATTTGAATATGTGTATATTTGTAATTGTTACTACGAATCTTTTTTTTCATATTTATGTTCCACTCTCCACGATTCACTATTCGTGATAGGGAGGGGGTTGGAGGAATCAATCACAAATTCCTGCTCTAGGTCTTGCTTGCAAGACCTCCTTAGTGTTTTGCTTCACCACCTTAACCTATAGGAACCTTCTCATGTTTAGGTACCCCTAGTTCTCCTAGCCAACCCCACTACCATCACAATTCAGCCTACCAAGACAATCTTGGTGCAATGTCTCCAACTCTTCCTTAGCCCTTAATCCACCCTAAAGGATATTCTACTCCAAACCTTGAATTTAGCTTTGCAAGGGTGTGGAGAGGTTTCTAACAGGTTTTTTCCATCATATCATGGCTCTGTAAGATCCTCCTAGCTCCAACTTGCCATCGCTTCCACCAAACCCTCTCTCATGTCTTAAGAAGGCTACTAGCCCTAGGAGCCCCAATTAGGTCTCTTTCTCTAAGAAAATTGGTTATTACTCTAAATTTTCAAAAGAACACCCCATTCTTTCTTTGAGGTTCTTGGTTCATAAGAACACCTCTCAAAGATTTTTGAGGTCTTGAGTCTCCATTTGCCGTACAAGGCCTCAACTTGAAATTGGGCAAAAACTAGGGTTTTTAAGCCTTTTATGGTTGCTTTCAATCTGCTAAGTGTTCCTCACACCAGACAGACTGATGGAGTTTCCTCTTGAATACCAAGTCTTAGCAAGACTCACATCTACCTTCTCAAAAAGGAAATTCAACAAAAACCAACCACCCCTGCAAGTTATGTGCTCTGCACTCAAGTCTTCCTAGGCGGGCACCTTCCTGGCTCACCTAGGGCAAGACTTTGCCAACATCTCCTGTGCTCATACAAACCCTAAATCCTACCATATTTACACACATGGAGTCTAGTCACTATTCCCAAAGGGTCGTACAATTTGTACAGTGGGAAAGTGAACTAAATCTCCATTTTCTCAAAACTGCCTGGTTCAGACCAACAACAGGGTGAAAGCAAACTATTTACAAACAATGATTGAAATCGAATCAAGAAAACTAATAGATGGTACCCAAAGCTTGAGAGATCACTAAACTACATCCTACACAAAACACAGTAACAATTTCAATCCATGAAAGCTCTACTTTGAAGTAAAATCAGAAATAACACACAAAAACATTGTTTTTCTTACAATTCATAAAATTTCACCACAATACCAATGCTTCCCACCTTGCTCTCAGGTCGAGGCACACCTTATATAGGGTTCCTCATTAGTTATGCTCCCTTGGTTGGACATGTAAGTTATCATGTGGCAAAGTTGCAAAAATGTACCATTTTTGCATCTTTTGCCAATTTTCTAGTAAACTAAGTAAAATGAGTTTTTTTAAACTCATCCTCTCTTTCCACTCCTTAACCTACTGATCACTACTGAGTAAGTCATATTCTTAAACCTCTAATTCTATCTAAATGGTCAACATGACCTTCAAAGTAACACATCAAAACAAAATTTCATTCTAGACTTCCTAAATGCCTAGTGTTACCTAGGTGCTCCTGCACCATTCTCCCCCTCTCTACACAAACACTAAGGAATGTGAGGAGAGATTAGTGACACATCAATGCCCTGCTTCTTAAACTGAGCTTCATCTACCCAAGTAGCCTCAGACTCTGGCTTATCCTTCCACTTGATGAGGTGCTCCATGTACACTTTATGCCTTGTAGATTTCTTCACCCTTGACTCCAAGATCCTTTCTGCCTGAAGCTTGTCTTGAGTAGGTAAGGCTATATTGCTTACATCCTTGAAGATTTCCCTACTGTTCTGATCCATGTCATTGACTTTTCCCTTATATCTGATCAGATCAGCTACATTGAACACTGGAGAGATGCCTAAATCATGGTAGTTCCACCTTGTAGGCATTATTCCCATATTTGGATAATACCTTGCACGGTCCCACTCTTTTCATCTGCAACTTGGTTGATATCCCCTTCTAAAACTTGGATTTGTTGAGGTGTACCATAATTAGTCTCCTACTGCAAATTGTAGATCCTTTCTAGATAAATCCACCTTCTCTTTGAACTTTTGAGTAGCCTCGGTGACCGTCTTCTTCACCTGCTCCTGAATCTCCTTCATGGTCTGAGAGAAATCCTCTGCATGTCCACTCCTATGCTCCTTAGCTCCTAGATCTCTGAGTTCACACACACCTCTTGGGTGCATTCCATACACTATTTCAAAAGGACTCTTCCTTGTAGTCCTGTTCACACTGTCATTGTATGCATACTCAGCCTATGATATGACCAATTCCCATGTCTGTCCATACTCTTTGGTTAGACATCTTAGAAGGTTACCTAACACCCTATTAACCACCTCTATTTTACCATCAGTCTGAGGATGGTAAGTTGATCCAAAAGACAGGTTGGTACCTAATCTGCTCCATAGAGTCTTCCAAAAATGACTCATGAACTTCACATCCTTGTCCGATACAATGCTCAGAGGCAATCCATGGATCCTTACAATTTCCTTGAAGAAAAGGTAAGCAATGTAGCTAGCATCACACGTGGTCTTGCAAGGGATAAAGTCACTCATCTTGTTGAATCTATCTACCACCACATGGACACTATCAAACCCTGTCTTAGTCTTAGGGAGTCCTACAACAAAATCCATGCTAACACACTCCCATGGTCTGTTGGGAATGGGTAGAGGTTGATACAAACCTGCATTACTAGCTCCCCCTTTGGCTTTCATACAAACTACACATTGCTCCACATACCTCCTGACATCCCTTGGTAATTTGGGCCAATAATAGAACCTTTGCACTAGTTCCATTGTCTTGTTGATGCCAAAATGTCCACTAAGACTACCATTGTGCTTCTCCTGGATAAGATTCTCTCTCATTGATCCTCTTGGAACACACAACTGATTCCCTTTGAATAACAATACACTTTGCAATGTATACTCTGAATATTGACTATGAAAGTGATTCTCAAAGTCATAACATTCCTTGTATGCTTCTGAGAAGTCTTCATCTTTCCCATAGAGATCCTTGAAACTTTCTATCCCAATGCTCTTGATCTGTATCTCTTGCACTGTCAGCAATCTCTTGCTTAGTGCATCTGCCACCTTGTTCAACTGTCCCTTCTTGTGCTTGATGGTGAAAGTGAAAGCTTGAAGATACTCCATCCACTTCAAATGTCTATTGCTCATTTTCTCTTGAGTGTTGATGTAGCTAAGTGCTTGATTCTCAGTAAACACCACAAACTCTTTAGGTAGGAGATAATGTCTCCACTTCTTAAGTGACTGCACTAAAGCATATAATTCCAAGTCATAAGTAGAATACTTTTATTTAGCTTCATTGAGTTTTTCACTAAAGAAAGCTATAGGCCTGCCTTCTTGGCTTAGCACTCCTCCTACTGCAATTCCACTAGCATCACATTCCACAGTAAACAACTTGTCAAAACTAGGTAATAAAAGAATAGGTTGAGTTGCCACTTCTTCTTTTAGTTTCTCAAAACCTTTCTCAGCTTCTTGAGTCCACTTAAACTTAGTCTTTAAGCCACCTTTAATTGTATCTAGGACTGGTGCACATATGCCACTAAAGTTTCTTATAAACTTCCTATAAAACTGAGCCAATCCATGAAAACTTCTTTCCTCTGTCCCTATGGTTAGTGTAGGCCAGTTTAGGATAGCTTCCACCTTGCTTGGATCCATCTTCAATGATCCTTGGGAAACTACAAACCCCAAATACACAAGCTCCTGTTTGAAGAACTCACATTTCTCTAGATTGATGGCTAACTTCTCTTCTTGCAATCTTCTAAGAACCATCTCCACATGCTTTAGGTGTTCTTCTGTTGTCTTACTAAAAATGAGTATATCATCAAGGTATACCACCACAAATATCCCTGTAAAGTCTTTGAGCACTTCATTCATGAGCCTCATGAATGTACTAGGGGCATTAGAGAGGCCAAATGGCATAACTCTCCACTCATACAACCCATCATTTTTCTTAAAGGTTGTTTTCCACTCATCTCCATCCTTGATTCTAATCTGGTGATATCCACTTTTGAGATCCAACTTGGTAAAATACTAAGCTCCCCCAAGACAATCCATCAAATCTTCAATCCTAGGAATAGGGAACCTATATCTGATTGTGATTCTATTGATAGCTCTAGAATCAGTGCATAATCTCCACTTACCACCTTTCTTGGTTGCTAAGACCACTGGTACTGCACATGGGCTGATGCTCTTCCTAATCAATCCTTGATCTAACAACTCTTGCACTTGTCTAGCTACCTCTAGATTCTGATCCAATGTGAGCTTATAAGCTGCTTTATTTGGAAATGAAGCTCCTGGTATGAAGTCAATTTGATGACTAATGGCTCTCTTTGGAGGTAAGGTTGTTGTTGTTCCATCACTCACTATGTCTTTGAACTGTTTTAACAACTTTTGGACTACTCTGGGTATGACTATTTTCTCAGTCTTGTCCTCTTCCTTGGGTTGCACCATGACCACATATCCTTTACCTCCTTGATGTAGGTCTTTAATGAACTCTTTGCCACTGCTTAATAAGACACTAGGGGTCTTTGACTGTCCTTCTTCCTCGTCTGTCAATGACTACAACTGGAATGTCTTTCCATCCTTCTTGAATGAGATAGTATTGGATTTTCCATCATAGATGGCACCTCTATCATACTGCCATGGTCTTCCCAATAGAATATGGCATGCATCCATGGGTAACACATCACAAATCAACTTGTCTTTATACCCTCCAATGGAGAACTCCATCGTTGTCTGCTCATTTACAAGAATACTCTGTCCTTTGTTCAACCATGTCACCTTGTAGGGATTAGTATGGGGTATTTTCTCTAATTTCAACTTCCTTACTACCTCCTCAGAGATGATGTTATCAGTTGAACCTGAATCCACAATAACCTTGCATACTTTCCCAAGTATTTTGCATCTCACTCTAAATAAGGCTCTTCTTTGCTTTGGCTCTTCCTTGACCGGTTGTCTGATCAAAACTCTACTAAACATCAGATTCTCTCCCACTTCTGATTCAATGTGACTAACCTCTGGTGATTTGACACTCATGGTGTCCTCTTGAGCATATGCTACTCTCTTCTCAGTATTTGATGAAGATGCTTTCTCCGGGCACCTATAAGCTAGATGTCCTACTTGACCACAGTTATAACATTTCATATTGGAAAAGTATGAGCTACTTCTGCTTGCTCCTCTTCCTTTGTTTGAACCTCCTTGAGGTCATCTACCTTTTCCATAACCTCCTCTAGAATTTGTTTCACTTCCATGCTCAGTAAGTTTTGACTCTCCCTGATTTCTTTGCTCAGTCCCTCTACCTTGGTATCCACCTCTATGTCCTCTTTGATCTCTGCCTTTACCTCTACTCTTAGAAGTCTATTCTTGTTTCCTCTTACTCCTCTCTTCAATCTTTATAGCCAATTGATAGCATTGGTGCACTATCTTGGGACTTAGAAGAGTCACCTCCTCTTGAATGTTCCACTTCAAGCCGTTAAGA
>VDFB02220148.1:0-10717 GCA_007258455.2 Sequoia sempervirens
AGAAGACTGTAATATGTTACCTCTTCTATAGAAGACTCCTGAGCACGACCACTAATCTCCAAAACTCAAAAAGCAATAATTTGAGATATTGAAGATAGAAATATAGTTGAAACAATACAGAGCATGAGATTGGTCTCCAATGATTCAACACGTCTGCATAAATGAAATCATAATCAGTAGAAGAACATCTTCTAGAATAATTGTGATCAATGTATTGGTTGTCATGGGAACCAATTTCAATAATGATTCAACAGTTTATAATATATAATCCTAATCAAACTAAAATTTGAAATTTTATCAGTGACCAAGGGAAACATCAATTCTAGAGATCAAATAGTTGGAGGTGGTGTTTCTATACCTAAGATAATTAAAATATATAATATAAATAATAATAGGCCTATAAGCGAAGATCGTTGCAAAATATCTTTCAAGGGATACCTCCACCAATTACAGAAATCGTCAAATTTATAATTTTATTTTATTTAATTTTATCTTTCTTGTGAGGTTTGCTTTAGCTTATATATATGATTCATAATGCTTGAAACAAAATTAGCCCCCTAGAATCTGGCTAGGAAAACCCAATTGTATGCATGCATTTGTTATCACACAAAGCCCATGCTGTTCTTCATATTTAACATTACCAGAAATCTCCACAAGAACACAATCCATCCTTGAGTTGATGGAATCTATTTGAATCCTTCACGATAATTTCTCGGTCCTTAATTTTGGAGATGAACTTTAAGGCGGTGTGACAATCACTACACACAGTACGAGTTTTTGTTATCCATAGAGGTGTACCAGGGTTTGTGTTAATAAGCCCGAAAGAAATTGCCAATTTCTCACTGTGGCTAAGACGAATATCTTCCTTGACTTCTTCCTCCACATCATGTAGAACAAAGCTTGTGTCTGGAACATACCCTGCTGCTTTCATCTGCCCAACCAAGCTCTTCAGCTGAGCATATATTTTATCTGTTTGTGGGTACAATTTGTCTCCTACAACAAAACCATGAACCCTGTTCTTTATCTCAATCCAGCTATATCCTGGACTCGTTTGAGCTGAGAGTCCAGGGGACCTATTTGAGAAACGGCGCCAACTCGTACTGCAAGCCGTCCGGTGGACACCACCTCTTCAACGGCGATGGCATGATACATGCGGTTACACTGCAGGGCGGGAAGGCCAGCTACGCATGCCAGTTCACAGAAACAGAGCAGCTGGTTACGGAGCGACGGATTGAGCGCAACTTTTATCCCAAGCCCGTGGGTGAGCTCCACGGGCACGGCGGCCTCGCCCGGCTGATGCTCTACTACGCCCGCACCCTCTGCGGCCTGGTAGACACTGCCAAGGGCATGGGAGTCGCCAACGCTGGTCTCATCTACTTCAACAGCCGCTTGTTGGCCATGTCGAGCATGACAAGCCGTACGCCGTCCACATCACGGAAGACGGGCACCTGCAGTTAAGCAAACCACAATTCGTGGGGGTTCCCGCCAGTGTCAGACTGGGGGGAATGTCGGTGGGGTTCCCCCATGTAGAATAGCCTATCGGCTAAATATAGGTAAATGAAATTTTATGATCGTAATATTAATAAATAATATTTAATGATATTCATATTAGTATTCAATTACCACTGAAAATTGATTTTTTTTTTTAATAATTTGTCTCAAAGCAAAACCCAGTTTCCACAACTGCTGTATATTATTTATGATTCTGGTGTTAATAATATGAGATGTAAAAGTAGAACTCAGAATTCAAGCTCAAATAAATATAAGTTCAAATTCACATTGAAAAACATATAAAAAACTCTTTTCAAAAACTTTCTATCTCGCCAATGGAGTTACACGCTCACAACAATTTACATATTATTTTCCATTGAGAAAGCAAATATATCCTGACCAGTTGGTAAATTCTTGTATTGAAAGAAAACTACTACTTTACAATGTCTTTGTAATTTACCCCTCAAATTTCAGAAAACTGCACTATACCAACGCAGAACTTTTGTCTTTGACTTTAAGGTTGCAATTCAAATGAATTAAACTAAACTTAAAAATTGTCAGAGGAAACAGAAATTTGAATGAAAGCCATTAAAGTTACATCGTCCATAATTTCTGTATTCCGACTTATTTCAGTGTACAGGCAAGCAGAAAAAAAAAAGATCAGGTGGTTGTTACGCTGAGCAGATCAAAGGCCTGGGAAATGCCATGCAAAATAAATTCATTGGTCTTAAACGCATCTGGCCGTACCACACTAACGCCATTGATAACCAAATGCCTGCAATCGCCAGTGAACGCGATTTCAAGGTTGTGGCCATGGAAAAGAGTCGGGATCTTGTGTTTGGGCGGAAGCCTACGTAAGTCGGCCATGGTTAACCTTTGCGGAACCACGTGGAACATCAGTTTGTCACCCACCATCGCCGATGCCAAAGATAAGCCGACATAGCCATCCACCGGTGCGAAAACCGTCATTCTACGTGTGGAATTGAAATTCCCTTTTGCTTCTTCCAGCCCGGCTTTTAATTGTTCGATCTGCAAATATAATAATGAACTCTTTCTTCTTATCACAATATCAAAATAAAGTTCGCCTCATTTGGCAAAACAAATTTTATACAAATTTTATTTTATTTCCTTCGAATGGTGAGAGGCAAGCTATGCTTTATTTGTCATTCACTGAAGAAATGTAAGTTTAAGAAACTTCATTGCTAGAAGATAGAAAAAAATTAGTTGCACAATATTTCACTATCTTTTTCAACTTGTCATACAGTGAAAATAAATTGAAGAAAATTTTCTAAACAGCAAGAAGAAAAACTTATAATATTTCAATTTTCACAAGAAACTAAAAGAAATTTCCTTAAACACCATAGTTCCAAAAAAGTTTGCAAAGATCGGTTGGAAAATATTGCTTACGTGAAACTCCATTGCAGCAGAGAAGGACCAGCATCCGTTTACATTAAAGGCCAACTGCAAACTGTGCCATAGCCATGAGGAGGCTGCACTGCGGCGACGCTGCAAATACATTTCCTTTGGAATTGGTAAGCGAACGTACACATTGCATGATGGCAATGGAAGGGACTTATACTGAACCTCATTTATCGACTCTATTGATTTTTATATAGCTTGGACAAGTGTCTCCATTCCCAAGAAGTGTTATTTAACTATTTAATTATTTTCTAGAGACTTCTAGAAAGGGCTGAGTTGTCTAGATAACTATGTAATTAAATAATTGATTCCTCTAGAGACTTCTAGAATCCAGTTAGTTAGGGTTGTTAGAGTCTATTTAATCTTAGCCATTGATTGAGATTAAATCATGGCCATTGGTTTTCTAGTGAGAAATGTATAAAAGGGGATCAATGGGTATTTGGAGAACACACAAGTAGACTTGCAGTGTTAGCAAGTAGATTTGCAGTGAGAGCAAATAGTCTTGCAGTGTTAGCAAGGGCGCAGTGATAGCGTTGGAGATAGCAGCTATGGAATTTCAGTAAGAGAAATTGAGGAAAGAATTTCCGGAGAAGAATATTGCCGAAGCTCTGCTAGTAAGAGGCAAACAGTTTTTGTATTCCTTAAATTGCTAAAGTTTAATAAAATTCTTCATCTGCAGTAGTGGTTTTCCCTTCGGGGTTTTTCCATGGACAATTTGTCCAAAAATATTATGTTTATTATTGTGCATGATTTCTTCTCTATTGTTGTGAGTTTTATTGGTGAAGTTGCAGTTGTGTTATTTTTCAATATTTGCTGTCAATTAATTTTCTAGAGTCAAATAATCTATGTATTAGGTAGGAGATTAATAATCAGTAACTGCAATAGAATTTTCACATGGTATCAGAGCTGATCTAAGGGCAGAAAAAGCTCAGCGTAGGAAAGAGGGTTTATAAAACCCAATTCTACCTCTTCAGAATTATTTTATTATTTTTTCTTTTATCTTTTGAGATGGCCTCAACTGGTTTAAGAGATTAGGACAGATTGGCTGGAGCTTCAAATTTTGGTGTCTGGAAAGCCAAAAAAAATTGTTGCTCGAAGAGAGTGGGCTCAAAGAATATGTGACCAGTGTTGTAGCTGTACCTAAAGATCCAGCACAGCTCTCAGCATATAACAAGGAAGATGCCAAGACAAGAAGGTTGATTCTTGATGGTGTTAAGGACTATATTGTTCCACATGTCGCAGAGTTAAATACATCGAAGAAGATGTGGGATGCCATTCTGAATCTGTACCAGAATGCTACCACTAACCGGAAGCTGATTCTCAGAGAAAAGTTGAGGAATACTTGAATGAACAAGGGAGAAGACGTGACAAGTTATCTCACCAGACTCAGACTTGTCAAGGATGAGTTGGCAGCTGGTGGGGATAAACCAGATGATGATGAGCTAGTGCGGATAGCCCTAAATGGGTTTACTAAGCAGTGGGATGTCTTTATTCAAGTTATCAATGGATGAGACACCTTGCCGAGTTGGGATCAACTCTGAAGTGACTTCACTCAGCAGGAGCTTAGACTTAGTCTTGTCAGTAGTACTAGCAGTAAGAGTCAGAAAAGTGAGGTAGAACAAGAGAACGTTGCCCTTGCAGGAAAAGGGAAAGCGAAGAAGGGGTCAAGCAGAGGATCAAATTCACAAGGTGAGAAGAAGAAGAAAGACTTGTCTAAAGTCAAGTGCTATGGCTGTCATGAGTTTGGCCACTATGTCAGCGATTGCCCGCAAAGGAAGAAAGGTAAGAAGCAGACAACAGCTTCAACAAGCGCAGATGTGCTCTCTAGTAAAATGGAGGATGAGTTCGCTCTCATAGCTTGTATGGCTAGCTCAACCTCACAGGGTGTTTGGTATATAGATAGTGTGGCGTCATTTCATATGACAAGAGTTAAAGAGTACTTCTCCAGCTATAAGGAGGAGGACATCAAAATGCAGATTTCTATGGGGAACATGTCCAAACTCAATCCAGTTGGGAAAGGGACTGTTCTATTTCAGAGAGAGAATGGCAAGCAGATTCCCATTCATGATGTGTTGCATGTGTTAGGCTTGGGTATGAATTTGATTTCAGTATTTGTTCTTCAGGATAAAGGGTACAATGTCTTCTTTATAGGAGCGAATGTGTTAATCAAGTACAAGGATTGGAAATCACCTACATCTATTGGAGTTAGGAGTGGCCGACTTTACAGGCTGTAGTTTGATACTCATAAGGCACTGATGAGCAACAATAATTCTATAGATCAAGGAGAGCTATGGCATAGGAGGATGGGCCATATACATCATGGAGCACTTAAATTGCTTTGTGAGATAGTGACAGGTGCTCCAAAGGTGAGCACAAAGCATGATGATGTGTGTAAGAATGTGTGTTGGGGAAGTTTGTGAAAGCAACTTTTCCAAGGAGTGACACCAGATCTGATGGTGTTCTTGATCTAGTACATTCAGATATATGTGGACCAATGTCGACGAAGTCTCTCGGAGGGTACGAGTACTTTGTTACTTTTATTGATGATTTCTCTAAGAAGACCTGAATATACTTCTTGAAGACCAAATATGAGGTTTTCAATCACTTCCAAGAGTTCAAAGCTCTTGTGGAGAATTCAACATGTAGGAAGATAAAGGTTCCTCGGTCAGACAATGGAGGCGAGTACAAAGGAAAAGAGTTCCAGGAGTTCTATACTAGGGAAGGAATCAAGAGAGAGTGGACCATTCCTTACAACCTACAGTAGAATGGGGTTGTTAAGAGGAAGAATCAGTCTATATCAAAGGCGACAAGGGCTATGCTGCCTGACCAGGATATGTCTCGTTACTTATGGGTAGAGGCATGTAGTACAACAGTGTACATACAAAATAGGATTCCACATAAGGTATTGGACAAGATGACACCAGAGGAGGCATTCTTAGGGAAGAAGCCAGATGTCAGCCACTTTAGGATATTTGGGAGTTTGGCATATTGTCACATTCTAGGACCTACACGTTCCAAGTTAGATTAGACTGTAGAGAGAGGGTACTTTGTGGGGTACAGTGAAACCTCAAAGGCATGTCAGATATTTATTTTAGGGACTAGGAGGACTATAGTTAGGCATGATGTCAAGTTCATGGAGGACAAGGCATTCAGGAGGTCCATAGAATTGCCAGCAGATGATCAGAGTGAGCAGCTAGTGGAAGCTCCAAGGATCATTCAACTAGATCAAGGACAATGAAGCTCGAGTACAGTTACTAGTACAAGCATAGGCTCAGGTGTTGAAAGTTCACAGAGTATGGAGTAGCAGATGCAACAAATCCAAAAGATTCATCAAGGTGATATGGAGGTTGATACTTCATCCTCTATAGTTGGTAAGGAACCAACAGTCACAAAGGGATACTCAGGAGTTTTTGGGAGCTCCTAGGATGAGTAGTAGACAGCAGAGACAACCAGCCAGGTATGATGACTATATGGCATTAGTTAGACAGTTGGTAGATAGTGAGTCTTCTAGCTATCAGGAGGCCGCACAATAAGTGTGGCAAGATGTGTTGGTTGAGGAGTACACCTTAATAGTGCAGAATGATGTGTGGGAGGTTGTGCTTAGACCAACAAATAGGGCAGTGGTTGGATCATGTTGGATCTATAAGATCAAGAAGGTGTAGATGGTAGCATTGAGAAATACAAGGCAAGGTTTGTGGCCAAGGGGTTCTCTTAGAAGGAGGGAATTGACTATGAGGAGACATTTGCTCCAGTGGCCAGGTATACTTCTATATGAGCTGTAATCTCTCTTGCAGCACAGTTGGGATGGTAGATCCATCAAATGGATGTCAAGACATTGTTTCTTAATGGTGAATTGAAAGAGGAGGTATACCTAGAACAATTGGAGGGCTTTGTGGCACACAACAGTAGAACCCACATGTGTAGATTGAAGAGAGAATTGTACGAACTCAAGCAGGATCCCAGGGCATGGTATGAGCACATTGATAAATACTTGCAAGGAATGGGCTTTGTGAAGAGTGAAGCGGATGCTAACCTCTACTACTTAGTGGTTGGGGGTGAGGTTCTCATTCTTGTTCTTTATGTGGACGACTTGTTTTTAATAGGTTCACTAGGGCTCATAGAGGAGTGCAAGAGGGACCTTGTAGCAGAGTTCAAGATGAAGGATTTCTGGCTTATGCACTACTTTCTATTGAGAAAAGATTACTAGAACAAAATCAACCATGGTACTTACCACCTAAATGTCCAACACTTGCCTTGATCCCCAAATTCAACCAAGGAAGCATTCCACGCCTGATTGTCCCTCCCCATACCATGCCTTCCATGGTTTTTTGGAGTGAATTTTTTAATATACTTTTGCACATTTACAACAGGGCATTAGTAGATTGCTACAAATAAGGGCATTTGTTGTAAAACAGAAAAATATAGTTAGTGTAGAGAACATACATACAGATGCCATAACCAAAAGTTTAGTATTAGTGGTCAAAAATCAAAACATTTTATGGAAATCTTTTTTAAGGAGGCACAATAAAGATTCACCCAATGCATTTGACAAGAACTTATATGAAACTAACATATCATATTTCCCATAGACATAAAGAGTGAGTAGAATGATCATGTTGCATAGTTTTTGGGGTCATTATAAATGACTTTAGAAACTGTTGCATATAAAATAGTGAAGAACCATAACCAAATAGATTGTGTTAAAGAAAATTATAATCAAGAATTACCTGCTGCACATTTATTCCCCTTGAAATGCTCCCCAAGAGAAAGTGGAATAGATATACCAATCTCTATATGGCAGATATTTATGTTAGTTCCACCAACCAGAATAAAGTGGAATAATGATGTCATCTTGCTTTAAAAGATATTTAAAATAATTTTTTTTTAAATATAAAGAAACTAAAGTCTTAAAGTCTATATGAATATTACATAAATAAAATTAAATATATAATGTTAGAATATTATATATAATCTATACTATGATATATAATAAATATAATATGATATAGAATATAAATATTAATATTTAAAACTAAGAACAATAGGTTGAAAAGCTAAACACTATGGATATCTTTAAATGCTTAAAATTAATGTTTAAAACTATGGGTAATCTAAGTAGTTTAAATTTGTAAAATTAATGTTTAAAATCAGAAAAACTGAGCAGCTAGGGGGGGAATGAAATTATTTAAGTGATTTAATGAAATTATTTTAGTGATATATGTCTTTCACTCGAGATGAATTATTTAAGTGATTTATTTCTTTCACATTCATTTTGTACCACTTCAAAATTCTAAAAGATGCCATACTAGTTTTCACCAAATAGTTTCAAATTCAAGTTACACTCATTTTAATACTTTAAATTTTTTACCATTATTCATTTAGGAACTAATTTACTACCATAGATTGTTGAGATTTTTTGATTGAACCTATGCACTATTTTCTAACATCAACTTTTTTAATCATAGTCCATGATCCATCATTAGGATGATAAGAAAATAGAGAGAAGAATGAAAATTGTATTAGTAGACTTGCATAGAAATAAGAGAGGGTGTTGGGAGGATTAGAGGGCATTGCCCTAAAAAAATTTCAAGGAAAGGAGAGAAGAGCGGAAATATAGGAAAGAATAGAAGTAATAATAAAAACTTGATAATAAAAATAATAATTACTATATCAACAAGTTGTAATTAAAAACAATTACAAAAATTAATATTATATTAAATAATATAATAACATGTTAGATATAGTAATATGTTGAATAACATTATATCTTAAAAGGGTGGAATTAAAGTTTTAGATTCTAGACTAATTGCACAATGCAATAAGTTGAAAACGAAGTGTTTTGATGTAATTTTGGAATTTTAATTATGCACTAAAATGAAGCAATTTAAGATAAATGTAATGAAATCAATGAAACAACAAACCAAGAAACTAAAACTGAAAGGTAACAACACCAAAAAAAAGCTAAAAACAGATAGTTTAATGTCTTGAAAATGAAAAGAAGTAGTTAATAGGGACCCATTTGCTAGTAAGCACCCGAATGGGTCTTGGTTATATGTTTATGAGATTTTTCTATGGATTTCAGAGTGAATTTTGATGCTATTTTAGTTGCCAAAGGTTCAAATGATTAGGGACTTATTCACTAGTAAAGAGTTATGGTTCTTGGTTAGGTATTTTTAAACTATTTTTTAATGATTTGCAGTTATATCTTTCAATTTCAAGTTGTAAATAGTGAAAGGTGGCTTCATCTTTTCTGGAAATTAATTGTTCACTAGTAAAGAGGAATGGGTATAGGTTAGGTATTTTAAAACTATTTTTTAATGATTTGCAAGTTCTCAGTTATATCTTTCAATTCCAAGTTGTAAATAGTGAAAGGCGGCTTCATATTTTCTAGAAATTAAATAAAAAAATGCAATAGAAAGATGAAATGTAAGACGTAGATTGAAATGCAATTTTATTTTGATTTTCAAATGTGATTGAATGAAATCCAAATGAGATACAAAATGACTATTTTGTTATTGTAATTTTCAAATTTAAGAAGTGTAAAACAATGCAAATCTAAACCCTATATGATATGCAAGATTTAAATGAAAAAGAAGGAACCCTAATTAAATGCAAATCTAAATGCAATGAATGCAATATTTTAAGTTGAAATGCAATGAAAGGCTCCAAAAATTTAGAAAAGTGCAATGTTGAATAAGTCAAGTTCACCAAAAATGATATGTTGAAAAATAGGATCTATCCCAAAAATGTGATGGATCACTTATTTTCCAAGCCCAAATCACTTCAAATTTTGCAAAAGAAGATGTTAATAACAACCAAAAAACAACCCTAAAAATCAACCCTAACTATTATAGCAACTATGAGGAATGTCTTTAGAGTATAAAAATTCATGTACATGTAACTGATTTTAAGATCCTATACTTTGTAGTCTACACTCTTGAAATCTCTGTTATCAAATTCTAGAAGGCAACATTCAATTCAGTAGGGCTCTTTTCGTGTTTTTTCACCTTGAATGACAAATTTGCAACCTTGAAAATTTTCACAACTTTGATAATCTTTCTCTTCAACCTATAAATCTACAATCACACATTCAAAGACAAAAAACTTGTTAATTTGTTAGTGTAGACATACGAAATTAACATCATGCATTCCTCATATTTAATTAAATAATATTCACCCGATCAATTAAATAAATCAAGTTTAATTGATTAATCTAATAAGGTCATCCATTTAAATTTAATAAATCATCTTTATTTGATTTAACACTAACATCATTCTCTTTGATTAAATAAATCAAATCCTTATTTAATTAAATCTAAAATCATTTTCCATCTCCTTTTGATTTATTTTAATCTATAAATCTAAATCAAATAGGTCAAATCACCTAATCCCTCATTAAATTAATTAAACTTTGATTAATTTAATCCTCATCTCCAAAATTCTCTAGATTTTGCCACTTGCACATGAAAGTGCATTTAATTGATTTATCAAAATATTTATTTACTTTCAACTTGACATCTTTGGGGAATATTCCTCCAAGTTTGAAAATCCCTCCAAAAGGGATTTTTCCTTCCAAACAAAGGATTTAAGAGCTCTTACATGTCTCTTGCACAAGTCAAACTTAGCATTTAACTCATTTTGTCATCAAATTCAAACTTCAAATCTCCCCCTCTTTCATACATTGACCAAAATGTGCTCATTCCTCAACCTCTCACATGTTGACAAGTGGCATCTTGCCATTGGTGGATCTTTAGTCCCACATACTCCATGTTTGGCATTCTTTAATCCTTCTTGGCTATAAATAGAG
>VDFB02220149.1:0-18312 GCA_007258455.2 Sequoia sempervirens
ATATTAAGGAGTATATAGAAGAATTCTACTGAGTCATAATCAAAACAGGCTATTCTAAGGCCAACAAGGAGAAAGTTTCCCATTACATAAATGGGTTGAAGCCGAGTATTCAAGAAGCATTGAGTTTGGTGAGGATGACCACAATTGAAGATTCATATCAGTTTTCCCTAAAGGTGGAAGAGAAGCTAAACATAAGGTTCAAGAGAAAGCAAAGGGGCGGAGGTCATGGTGGAAAGACTATTGGACAGTCCTATGGAGGCCAAAGTGAAGATCAAAAGAAGACTGAATGATCTAGTAGCAGTCAAAACCAGAAGGGAGATAATACCTATCGTCCTCAAGATCAAAATAATGGAGACCAAAGAGGAAGAGGAAGATATGGTCAAGGATCGGGAAGAGGAGGCTTCTGTGGAACTTTTTTTTTCAATATGGAGAAGAAGGACATAGAGCCTACGAGTGTCCTCAACATCAAGGGAGGACAAATAGAAGACCTAGAGGAAATGCATGAGTTGCACATGTAGATGAATATGTTGAGTCTTCACATTCTGAAGAAGCTGAAAGAGGAGAGGCCCTTGTTTTCAAAAGAGCCTTGTTGAATGAGGAGAAGGAACCAAATCAAAGAAAGAACCTATTCTAAACTCGATGCAAGTGTGAAGGTAAAGTTTGTAATGTTGTCATTGATAGAGGTAGCACTGATAATCTTGTTTAAGAGGAAATGGTTACTAAGTTGTATTTGGAGAGAAGGCATCCAAAACCATATCGGATCACATGGTTGTAGAAGGACCAAAGAGCATTGGTCAATGAGCAATGTTTGGTAAAGTTTAAGATTGGTAACTATCAGGATGAGATTTTGTGTGATATCATACCTATGAATTTTTGTCACATGTTGTTAGGTAGAGCATGGTAGTTTGATCAGTGAGCGATGCACGATGGACATGCTAACACCTAATCCTTAACAAAGGATGGCGTTCGCCATAAGTTGTGTGACCGAGGATATTAGTATGGGCCGATTACGCTTGATCCATGAAGAATTGAAGCATATTCATGCCACTAATACTCAATCTAAGCAGGATCAATAGAATTGAAGTTAAATTAGGCATTCATTGAAACAAAGCATTCTAAACTATGAAAGCATTTAAATGTATAATATAACCCATCTAAAACTTATCCCATTATAAGATTGGTGTCATGTTGATGTGAAATGAAGACCCTTTCCCAATCCTGTGGATCAGTGAGCTTGTTTCAACTAATTCTATTGAAGAGAATCGATGAAATAGTTGTGAGATGTGAATGAAAACATGATTTATTCTAAAATGAGCATGATGCAAAAGCTATTCTAACATGATTTTATGCTAAATGATATACGATTGATAAGCTAATCTAAATGAGATTTAAACTAATAAGATTCAAACCCTAATTATCTAATTAGCTAAATGGATGCATTATGGAAACCATTAATGGAAACTAAGCTATTATGCAACTAATTTAAACTAAAATATGCTAGATGCAAGCTAAATATGAGTGTGAGTGTGAGTGATTTTAACAACATAAATTTGATGTTAAAAGATGGATCTATTTGTCTCCAAATAGTGTCCTATTTATAGGAAAGCAAATGAAAAATGAATGATTAAGATAAAAAAAGCTAATCAATGGTCAAGGATGGAGGAAATTGGAGGCATGGATCATGGATTCTCATCAACGGGTGAGAATACAAGATGAGATTTAATCAAGGGTTCTCATTCCTTCCAAACAAGCACACTTTTGACCTGTACAAGAGGTCAAAAATTAACTTGCACAAGAAGTCACAAGTTAACTTGCTTATGAAGCTAAGTGAGAATATTCCCTTTTTCAAATGATTGGAGGAGAGAGAATATTCTTTGGAATATTCTCATGGGTGAGAGAAAAGGATATTTTGCAAAGAAAAACAAAATTTAATTGTGCAAAAGGGGAGGGAATATTCCATGAGAATATTCCCCTTTTGGAGGAATGTGCAAAGGAGGAATATTCTCTTGGAATATTTCCTTGCAAGTGGTAGGAAATTAGATTAATTAGTAATTGATAATTAAACAAAGATTTAATTATACAATTAGGGGAATTAGATGATTTTCATTAAATACAGTGATTTAATGAAAGGGGGAAAGGTGATGACATTTAATTAAATAACTTAGGGTTATTTAATTAAATAAGAAGATTTAGGGATTTAAATAAAATAGTTTGATTTATTTAATTTAATGAGACAAAATGTTAGCATGAAAGGGGATGAATTAACCCGATTAGATTAATTAGGTTAATAGATGCAAATGACATAATTAATTCAATAGCTAGGCTAATTTAATTAATTAAGCAAAAAAAAGGATGGGTTTTAGGAGGAAATGATGTTAGTTAGCCAATGTGATCCATCAAGACATTTTTAGGTGTCTACAAGTTGAAACCCTTAAAGGAGGTAGAAGAAAAGGTATGCAGTAATACAAGGATTTGTTTGGTTGATGGAAGAAAGTTCTTATAAGGTATGAGACACGAGCATATGTGTTTCACATTGATCCCTAGAGTTGATAAAGAAGATATTGATGAGGTACCTATAGAAGTTTTAGATTTATTGAATGAGTTTCAAGATATTTTTTTTGTTAATGTGCCTGAAGGTTTGCCTCCAGTAAGGAAGATTAGCTACCAAATTGACTTGATTCATGGGGCCAGTTTTCCAAATAAGGTAGCTCATCATATGACTCCATGGGAGAGCAGAGTTGAATAGACAAGTGAAAGAGTTGTTGTGAAAGGGAATGATAGATAGGGTTTGAGTATGTGTGAAGTAATTACAATAATAGCACCAAAGAAGGATGGAGAATGGCAGATGTGTATAGATTATAGAGCCATCAACAAGATCACCAAGGATGGATGCCATCATGGATTGTTTGAGTGGAGCTGAGTACTTCATGAAGATAGATTTGAAGAGTGGTTATCACTAGATTCAAATTAGAGAAGGAGATGAATGAAAAACTGCCTTGAAGACCAAAAAGGGCTTGTACGAGTGGTTAGTCATGCCCTTTGGGCTAACCAATGCACTGAGCACCTTCATGCAACTCATGAACGAGGTACTGAAAGAGTTTTTGGGTAAATTTTTCATTGTTTGTTTGTATGAAATTTTAATTTTTAGCAAGACATTAGAGGAGAATTTGATGCATATCATAAAGGTTTTTGAGAATCTAAGAGAGGAGAAGTTGATCAATTTGAAGAAGTGCGGTTTTGTGAAAAAAGAGTTGGTATACTTGGGATTTTTCATCTCAACAGAAGGTCTTGAGATGGACCCAGAGAAGGTAAAAGATAGCATTGAATGGCCTACACCAAGGAGTTCTATTAAGGTGAGATCTTTTCATGGTTTGGCTAGTTTTTATAGAAATTTTATGAAAGGTTTTAGTAGTATTTGTGTACCTCTAACTGAAACAATGAGAGGAGATAAAAATGAGTTTAAGTGGACTACAAGAGCAACAAATAGTTTTGATATGTTGAAGAAGAAAGTTACAGAGCAAACTGTTTGGGCACTTCCAGATTTCTACAAGGTATTTCAGGTAGATTATGATACATGATCCCACATTAAGAGTGTTTTAGTGAAGGCCAAAATAGTTTGCCTATTTTAAATTGAAAAATTTAAGATGATACAAGAAAGAAGTTTATGTTTATGATTGGAGTTTTTTACATACTGGGTTCAAACTTTGAATAAATGGGGGAGACACTATTTGTTGCAAAGAGTTTGTTTTATTCACTTGTTGATCATCAGGTTTAATATTTGAATAATAGTTAAAATTGAATCAAGACATTTAGGGGAAATGGATTTGAATTTTTTTATAAAGTTATGCATTGTTTTATCCGAATCACTTAAGGTGGAAGATCTATGAGTTGTAGGCTACTTAGAAACAGGAAAAAATTGTTACTAAAATACAGTTGAAGACGTTGTTGGTTCTATGAACTCATGAAACTTTATCTTGAGGGATCTAATTTTGTAGAGGATTGGAAACACAGACTAGACCTATCTTTTTAGATTATAGTATTATGGTTGGATTTCAAGTATGTGGTATGTTATTTTGGGAGTAGATTGCATTCATGAGTTATGAGATAGAATTTGATCAAGGAGCTTTACAATAAGAGGATTAGATTTGGACACTTTTGGTTGTTGAAATAGAATGTTGTGCTGTTGAGTGAGTGTTACTATTAGCCATGAACATACCTAGAAAATGTGAAAGAAGTTTTATTTTAATTCTGCAGTATGTTAGATGGCGAAAGAATTAGAAGTATAGGAATCTTTGGATTATCTCAACATTACACTTGAGGTACTGTGGGAGAAATTGGTATAGTTTTGTCATGGATTTCTAATGAAATAGATGGCATGATTCTACTTTGAGCAGTTTGATAGGGTACACCAAGATGGCGCCTTCATTTCAATCCGCCAGACTAAACAGTGGTGTTCATTTTGTGAGTTATTTTTTTTAGAGAGGTGGTGAGACTTCTAGGAATTACACCCAGAGCATAGTTCAAACCGGATACAAAGTTTATTTGGAGTATTTCTGGAGGACATTATGGAAGAAGTTGAAGATATATTTGAAGTTTAGTTTTGCACACCATCCATAGATTGATGGAAAAACAAAGGTGGTGAATAGGAGTTTGGGTAACTTGCTGAGATGCTTAGTAGGAGATAAACCCAAGGGATGAGATTTGATTTTACCATAGGTGGAATTTGCTTATAATTTTTTTTTCAACAAGATCACTGCTAAATCACCATTCCAAATTATGTATGGGAGTAGTCCAAGAACTTCTTTTGAATTGAGAAAGATGGATAAAGGAGAGAAGGGTAGTTTCAATGCTGAAGATTTTGTTGAGCACCTGAAGAATTTGCATGACGAGGTGAAGAAACATATCAATAAGATGAGCTCTCAGTATAAGGCTAGGGAAAATAAAAAAAGGAGGTATAAGGAATTCTAGGTAGGAGATGAAGTCATGGTTCATTTGCAAAAGGAGAGGTTTCTAGTTGGTACATACAATAAGTTAAAGATGAAGAAGTTTGGACAAGATCCTAAAAACATGAGATTCAAGAAACACCTTGCTGTGAGGTATATCAAATTTAATATTTCTATGTTAACATTATTGATTTGATAGAATATCAACTGGAAGAGTTAAGAGAATGGTGGCAAAAGCACAATGGGGCATTTTGGAACCTATTAATATCAAAAAAGGAAGAGATAAGAAATTTTGGATAAGCATTGTGGTGGCACAAAACATGTCTGCGAGTGAAATGGAAGGAAGAATTGTGAAGATTCATCATGGTTCTTTGAGACAGGTTAACTATCTTGGTTTCCACCTTAACACCTAAAAGTGGCGGTCGCCACCAATTACTTGGAATTTTGATGCAAGGCATCCAGTGTAGTTATAAAGAGCAATCTTGTCATCTAAAATATTATATTTTATTTTATTTAGTGTCTTAGTTGTTTAGGGCCATGAGTGACTCCGTAAGTTTTGAATAAGTTAAGTTTGGAAAGCAAAGCAAAATAATGCCTACTATAATGCATCAAGCCTATTCAAATTCCTATGGACAAATTATTTAAGTAGTGAGAATTGGAAGAAATAAGATTTTTTTGAGAAGACTCATCTCAAATTCTATATTATTTGGAAAATGTAATTTTCATCCCCGAGGAATTTGTATGAAGTTTAAAACTAAAAATTAGAGGCCTTTGAGCCTAAAGGCAATTTTAAAATCTATATTTTTAAAGATTTGGAAAAAAAAAGCGGTTGCTGTAATTCTCATATGTTTCCAATGATATATTACAATTGAAAATCATGAATAGATCAAAATTGTATTTTAAGAAGTTGCCAAAATATATCGTGTAAAATCTTCCCAGAGTGAAATGAGCGGTGGAATTTTACACGTTGCCAAAATGGATTACCTTTAATATTCTAGGTAGTACCTTGGATAAGGGAAACGAGGAGATTCGAGAGGCTCATTGAGTGTTTGATCATAGGTTTTTTGGCTTGCCAAATTTACCTTGTAGGGATGTTACCCATGTGGCTGTAGTATGTTATTTTCTGAGTATTGTAATTTCACTTCATCAAGATAATAGAAAGCAAGTGTTTCTTTCTGCATTTTATGTTTATCTCTCTTGTTTAGTTGTGTGTGTGTGGTTTTGTAAGGGGTGTACCCTCATCATATATCCTCTACATGGACTCCTCTTCTTTGATCCATCTCCATTACATCCAATTGTGTAGTGATACCCCTCATTGTCTTCATTGTATAATTTCTTATTATTAGTGCTATCTCAAGCTCCACACCTTTGGGTCCTCTACCTTTATGACCCCGTCCTCTATAAGCCATGTTTTCTACCTTTGGAAATTTTGTAGGTTCACCTCCCAACACAATCAAACCTTGCTCTAATACCAATTTATGCATATTAAAAATCAATTGTCTTATCAGACAATTAAATTTTGCAACTCTAACAATTTTAATTAAATTTCTCACTATCTCAATGACATATCAAACAAGAGACTAAAAAAAAATCAACATCAATTTGTAAGTTTATTCATTATTCTTGTAATTATTTTTAAACACATCTGTAATTTCAAAATGTCATTCTTTCAGTCCTCTTTTCTGTACAGTTTGATGATTGAATTTTTTTGTGAACCAAATTTCAAAACTATCTAACCTTTCTCGACAATGCTTCTATACACATTAATGGTCATTAAACTTATATTCCTCTACAATATCAACCGATATATGTTTTTTTCTTTCTTGTCACTTTCTTTGTTATTATCATCTTCCTCACTGCATGCCTCTTTTTTACTATCTCATCATTTCTTCATAATTTTTGTATTTTTTTCCATGTTCTCTTCTATTTTCCCATGCGCCCCCTATTCTCTTCCCCTATGCCTCTTCTCATTCTCCTTTCATGCCTTCAAAAATTAAAATTTTCTTCCTTATTATGTCATGCCCTTCCCTCTTCTTTGGAATTTTATGTTTCTAATTTAAAAAAAATCAATTTTCTTTCTTCTCCTGGGGACTCACGTGGCCCTTTTGTTCTTCATTGCTGCTTCTTTAATTTTCTAACTTTTGGCCTCCTTTTACCAACCATGCCTTGGTCTCCACTTGAATACCAAACTTAAAATTCACTAGCAATATTCTATGTAAATCGTATAGTATTCAAGTTACAAAAATAATTAATTGGAAAATGAGAATGTAAGAGATAGTTTGACAACTAAAGAACAATAATGAAAACAAGCCAACTGAAACCAAAATCTTGATGTGGATTTGATGAGTTCTCAGGATGGTTCGACATCACCATGTTAAACTTACTTCATAGAGCTATCATAAATTAGGTCATACCCTTGATGATAAGTGACATTTTAATAATGCAATGGAAAGTTTATTGTGGCATTCCAAATTCCTCAAATGTTTGTATCGACTAGAGAAAATTGGGGGAAAAGCATGAATCATCGATAGCAACCACAAAACTACCTAAATTCAAGCCATAGAGATCCTAATCTAATAATGAAGCACAAGATGACAAAGAAAATACACCTTAGATCTAATTCCAAAGTTGATTATCCTCCATTGCTCTTCTCAATTTTGCTTGTTTGCTCTCAAATATGTAGTGTACAATATTGGCAATAAGCTCAATGTTGATGTATGATAACAAGATCTCAAGATGATATGAGTGATAGCAAAATATCAAATAATGTGGTTAACCTTGAAATGAAATTGATAGCTTGGTTTTATAGAAATCCAAATTAGATGGATGGTGAGGATTGATTAAGGGAACAATAATTAATAAGAGTAATTAATTATTGTGGCATAGGAAAATAAATTAAATGATGGATAGGGATAAATGCAATAAATAATCACAACAATTATTTAACTGAGGAGGTGGTGGATGAGTAATTAGATAATTAAAAAATAATTATTTAATTATAGAAGAAAAGAGGGAGAAATAATTAAATAATTGAAAACAATTATTTAATGATGGATGAGGAGAGATGATAAATAATTAAATAATTAGAAGCAACTATTTAATTATGGAAGAAAAAGGATGACAAATAATTAAATAATTAGAAACAATTATTTAATTATAGAAGAAAAAAGATGATAAATAATTAAATAAATACAATTTATTTAACTATAGAAGAAAATGATAGTGAAAAATTAAATACATAATAATTTATTTAATTATAGATGAAAAGAAGGTAATTAATGATGTAATTAAATAAATATAAATTTATTTAGTTAATTTGAGAAGAATAAAGATAAAATAAATTAATTAAATAATACAAAATTATTCAATTAATAGAAGAAAGTGATATTAAGGAATAATTAAATAATTAAAAAATATTTAATTATATAGGAAGGATGCAAATTAGTATAAAAATGTCATTCACAGGCTTAGGACATGTTTTAATGTCTACAATTTGGTTTCCTTCATTTTTTGATCTTTTGCTTTGCATTGTAAATCATAAATATGTTATTGTTAAGTTTAAGGAGAGGACATGTAATTGGGATTAGAAGTAAATTTGAATGAATTCCATGTTATAAATAAATAGTTATTAGGAAAAGAACAAAATAGTGAGGTGTTAAGAAGATTATTAGAGATCTTAAGGACTAAATTGGGTTAGATTCAAACTAGTTGTGTGCCCAAGAGGCTTAAGATCTATATTTTCCTTGAAGTTAGTGGATTTAAGTGAGCAATTGGGTCACATTTTGTTAGTCTTCTCCCACAAATTGAACTAAGAAAAGGTCAAAATTGCAACCAAAATTATGGAGCTAAATGCATCAAAAAATTAAACTGAGCTTTTAATATACATTATTTTCATTCAACTATGTTTTTAAAGGTTCGCCTACCTTAATCATATACCCATGAGGTAATTGGATCTCCTGAGACATGTCAAAACCTCAATTCATATTTGGATCCATTTATTTTATGCATGGCCTCAATCTCTATTGTGACTAACGAGGCATCTTCAAACCTTTTACTTTAGTAAATTGTTATATTGTCAATTTGGGTGGTGTTTGGTGGAATGAAATATCTCATTCCAATGGTAGTTTTTAATGCTATAGTATAAAAATAATGCTTATGTGGGAATAAAATCTAAACTAGGAAAATATTCAAAATTTTAACTATGGAAAGAGTTCAAAAGTTCTTAAAAAAATAAAATAAAGTTTTAAACTACCTAACTACTTTGAGAAAGAAAATCTAAACTACTAAATTCTTCAAATCATTTTGAATTAATAAACTAAGATAAAATTGCCCAATATTTTTCTTTATATAAAATACAAGGCTTCAACACATATATTGAATAATGCACAACAATATAAATAACACTGGACAATATAAAATTACTATCCTCTACATAAAAACTTAACAATTATTTTATTTACTAAAAATAGTTATGTAAAAGTAAACACAATAATTCATAATAACAATAGAAATTTAAAAACTTATTTATAAATTATTGTTCTTCTTCCCTAGTTGAGTGGCCAACTCTCTAGAGGATAGAAATTCTTAGGACTCACAATATCATCATATAGATTTCCAAATGTAATAAAATAGATCTACATTTCTTTATTATTATACATTCATAAAATCGTCTTTAGAACTAAACATAATATAGCTATATATTGTTTCTCCTACATAGTGATGTCTATAATTCAACATCATGTAGCTCATGCATGCTTATTGTTTCAAAGTTTTTAATAGAAAATCACAAAAAAAACTAGTCCAACTATAATTCATAAAATAGTATCTCTCTTCATCAATAATAAAGAAATTAGAAAATTTAGAAAGTATACATTCAACAAGATCCTTCTTCTCAAGCACAACTTTCTATATCATTGATAAACCACATTATGAAATTTTGCACTTCACTAGGTGCAATGGATAAGGTATTCCTTTTTGTTACCATGATTTATCTATAACTTCCATTGTAGGATTTTTATGGGCCTATGAACATTTCAAGGCTTCTTGAGATGTGAGCATCCATTTCCACTTTCTTCAAAGTCTGTCTACTAGAGTTAGATCATATTTTATTAATCCGTTTCATAAAAATAAATCTTTCTACCAAGATTTCTAGTATTGAAATCCTTTTGACAAAGAACAAAAAATAGAAATACATCCATCATTTTGAACTAGGATGGCCAATAACTCATCATATAATTAGATTATTACTAGCATAACAAGATTTTTAGGTAATAAAGGAATGCAATTTTATTCAAAGTATGAGGCCAATCTACACCTCATCAGTCCCCATACCTAAGGTTATTTAGGTCCTACTAATTGTTGTTTGGACCCCATGTTTGTTGATATTTTTATGTCTATTTCCATTTATTTACCTCTCATTTCTTACAACCCTCTTCAAACTTTTGGCTATTATCATAAATCAAATGTGAAGAGGGATACATTTATTTAGGATCAATAATGTATCCCCTACCATTCTCTACCTTATTATGCTATCTTTGAAACTCTCATTTAAATTACTCATTGTTAACATACAATGGGGATATTGGTTGAAGGGATACGAGAGGTCTAAACCTCATGCCAATTCATTTCTCCCTTAGCTGATGCATCATCTATGCAATTTCCTTGACTCATCAAAAGGAACACATAATGTTCCCTAGAGAAAATATTTCTCATTTTTTAAGGTACACGAGTAAAGAGTTTTATCTTTCTTCACATGCCACAAAGGTAACTATGGCCGATTGGGGAATAATATTTTGTAAGGCTTGGTAACATTTCTTCAAACTATTGGTATATTATTATATATTATTATCATATATTGAACTTTTCTTTGAAATTGAGTATGGAATTCTTATGAGTTATGGTGTTGATGTCTCATCAACAATCCCACAATTTTCTTTGCTTGATTATAATCTTTATTTTTTCCTACCAAACCACTTGATTTTGCATGGTTGAGATAAAAGACCCTAATTTTACTTCCCCAACAAAAAGGTTGACAAATAATTTTACGTGTTCTTCAAACAATAGATTGTGTGTAAAGATTCATAGAGTCAATTTTTTTATTCTAGAAGAAATTTTATAGGCTTCTAAAAAATATTTATAATTGAGATCATGTGGTAAATCACAAGAAATTCTTAGTAATTTTCAACTTAGAATAATTTCATCCAAAAAAATACTAATCATATGTGAGAGTTTCCAATATGTAATAAGTTCTCCTATTTCACAAGCTTTTGCTTTGGCATCTAATTGGTCATATTTGTATTGCAAACTTGCCAGATCTTCTTGCAAAATTTTCTTATCTTTTTCTAACAAAAACTCTGGGAGACCTTCCTTTTAAGGCTACTCCAGCTTTATATTTATTATGGTTGATTTATTTTTTCTTGCAAATATAAAATTTCTTTTATCTTTCCCTACTTATAATATTTTTATGCCACTATTGAGAAATTGTTTGCTCTATTTTTGATAATTTGATTGCCTATTATATTTCCTTTTGAATTATTTCCTCATCATCCTTTGGGGTTATCATAGGATTCTTTCCCTTAGTTGGGATCCATTGAAGAGGATGTCAATTTTATCATCCTTTGAAGTCATTATGGTTTCCTCCAAAATTGGGCTACTTAGTTGCATCAATATTTCAATGATAGATGAATCATACAATTCTAGAGGAATCCCATTGGAAGTTTCCTCAAGGAAAGAATTACATCCTCCAACTTCATCTCCACATGGATTTCTTTGGTTGGAACTATCAAAATTATAGAATATTCCATTTGATCTTCTCTTGATGGAGGAGTATGCTATATATTTTTTACATTTGGGTATGAGTGATGTTGGAGGCCGATTCAACAACTCATGGTTTGTTACTTCAAAAAGAAGGATGATTTTGTACCCTTCTTTTGGTTATTTTCTCCTTTGTGGCTGAGGAATTTTTTTGTCTCCATCTAAATTAATTACCTTTATATTTTCTTGTTGAGCATTACTCTTTTGTGTCAACTACTTTTGTGGTAATTCCTTAGTTGATGACTAGGATAGATCCTTAGGATATTCTTGCACATTTGGGGGAACTTGAGTCTCTATAATGTGTTGTCCCAATTCTAGAGAAATGATCATTCAAGGAGTAGATCTAGATGCTTCTCCCATTTTTTTCTTTTACCTTTTATTTTCACTATTTTTCAAAATGTTTATTCATTTGTCAACTTTTTAGTTTTTTAAAATTTATAATTTACACAATAATGTAATACGGTCATGGTGTTTCAAAGGCTCATTTCCCTTTTTATATTTTTCTATCATAATTTACAAATATTCTAATAAATATACACTTATTTTGGTTTTTAATACATGATTTTCAACTCCATGGCATAGTTTGGTTGGCATTCAAGATTCTAGCCTC
Source organism: Sequoia sempervirens (assembly GCA_007258455.2). Classification (NCBI taxonomy): domain Eukaryota; kingdom Viridiplantae; phylum Streptophyta; class Pinopsida; order Cupressales; family Cupressaceae; genus Sequoia; species Sequoia sempervirens. The sequence continues at coordinate 12,367 of VDFB02220149.1, forward strand.
ACATCTATATCAAATTGACCTTCACTTGTAAATAATTTCATTATCCCTACCACTACATACCTCCACGACTCAGGGATTGTATCCTTATTAATACCCTTATTAGTACCCTTCTTTCTTATTACAAGTTGGGGAAGGGGTTCTCCCTCCTTTGAAATTTTTTCTATTACTTCTTTCATATATTATATTTTTCATTATAAATGTTAGTACCCTCTACAAAAAATTCATACAATTGGGAATGGTTTCAATACCGACCTTAATTTTTAACTTGTAAATTATGGAATGGTTTCCTAATAAATTTTGGACAAATTAATCTATGGGGTCTTCATTATACTCTTTGAATTTATGTAGAAGTTAAACCAACCAACAACCTGGAACATATTAGCTGATATCTAATTCTTTAAAAAAAATCAAGAGAATTGGGTTCTACTTTTCTCTTGACACCCATTGTTGCTTATTGGATTGATTGAGGTGAAGAAAAAAGTTGTTGCAAGAAAGATGTTGTAACATAATTTATAGATTTTGATTGTGTAGATTTTGTGCTAAGAAAAAGAGTGATTACATAGAAAATTTGAAATAATGAAGGATAGTAGAGGTGGATGGACTTTTTTTGCATTATTTTTTGGCAATATGGTTTCATAATGCCTACTTTTGTGGATTTTTCTTTCACCATATTTTTCTTCCAGTTGGAGCAAGGTGATGTCATTTATAAGTAGTTGATATATAACCAATTGGGAATTATTTTGATTATATGATAGTAATTATTACCTAATTTAGAGTATATGTGCATACTTGTCACTATTACTACTATCAATCAAAATTTTAATGGTGTAAGATATGTAAAGTGTCAAAATTAGTATGGAGATTTGATTTTATTGTGTAGTCTCAATCTTGAAAGCAATATTTTTTATACTTTATGCCATAAAATTTTAAAAAGTACAAATTGATTTGATTGAGGTGGTGGAAACTTAAAAAATTATTATTCAAATAACATTTCAAAGAGATGAAAAGTGTTACTTTGGAATTATTGAAAATAAGGCTCCAAATTCCTATGAATGGCTTTGGAACATCATAAGACAAAACTTGTATAATTTCTAGGGAATCATTGAAAGGATGCTTTCATCAAGAATCATGATCAATCTTTTGGAGCATCGTTGGAAGGATGCTTCTAGAAGAAACATGGACAATCTTCTAGAGAATCATTGAAAGGATTCTTATGAAGCAAACATCAAATATTTGTTCATACTTTACTTATTCATTTTTCTTTCAAAAAAAACTAAGCTAGAAGTACTTACCTCATTTTTTTTTGAGAATTAAAGACTCCCTTCACACAATAAATTCCAACTTATTCTATGATCATCTAAATGAATTTTTTCTTGCTCATTGGTTTTTGATACAAATATAATTTGTGACCATTTACTATAAGTGTTACCATATCACCATGAATTGGCTTCAAATGTATAGCTCCATTATCAAATATTTATTCCACTTCATAAGATCTTGACCATAATGCTCATATTTTCCCTTTAAGGTCTTTGTATTTGGAGTTGAATAATAATGCCCAATCCCCATTGTGAAATTTCTTCTTTAATATGATGGTCATGCCATGCTTTTATTTATCATTGCATTAATTTAGATTATTATATAGTCTCCAATAAAATCTCATACAATTCATTTAGTTGCAAAAATTGTTCTATTTGAGCTCTACTTAGATCTAAATCCACGCTCATTGTTGTCCTTAATATTTGGAGTTCAAATTCAATAGGTAGAATGGATTTATTTCCAAAGACCAATTCATATGGTGTGAATCCTGTAATTAATTTTCAAGTAGTATTATATGCCCAAAACACTTCATATAGTTTCTTAGTCCAATCTTTCCTACCTATTGAAACTATTTTAGTGACGATATTATCTAATTTTCAATTAGTTACTTCCACCTGACTATTTTCTTGAGGATGATCTAGTGATGATTTTTTATGGTTTAGTTGGAAATGATCAATGAAGGTTAAAGGAACATTTGACATGAATTGAGGTCTTTGATTTGTTACAATAGATCTTGTTGCTTCAAATATGATAAATATTTTGATATAGAGAAAATATGTAACTTTATCTTCCCTAGCTACCTTGAATGCTTGCACATCTACCCATTTTGTAAGATAATCAGTACACACAAGTATGCATTATTTTCTATGAGAGCATGGGTCAATGAGTTGTATGAAATCCAATTCCCATTTTCAAATGGTTTTAGGGCTAGTCATGTTTGGAGGGGCATTTCATCAAATATTGTTGGTCTTCCCATTTTTTGGAATCCATGGTACTATTGAACATATCTCTCAACATCTTTGTGCATAGAGGGCTAGTAATAGCTAGTACCTAAGATTTTATGAGATTATTTTTTGTAGAATAATTTCCTTCTGAAGGATCATTGTGATCAAATCACAAAATACTATAGGTTTCATGGGTTCTTACACACTTGTGTAAAACCAAATTAGGTCCATAGTTAAACAACAAATCATTAAACCATTTAAAATTTATGCTTTCCCTTACTAATCTCCTCCTTTGTTTTATAGAAAAATAAGGTGGAAATGATCTCATATCCAAATAATTTGATATATCCATGAACTAGGTGGATATAAAAAATTTCATTTGAAAATTCATCTTTGACCAACTCATATTCTTCATCTCTATGATATATCTTGGATTAAAAATTAGCCACCACATTAAATTTTTGAGGTTTATCTATGAGTCATATTGAATTCTTGGAGAAGTAACAACCATCTAATTATTCATCCACTCACTATAGGTCTATTCATTAAGTATTTAATGGCTAAGTGATCTATGTCCAAAACAACCTGTAACGCCAAGAAAGTGCACAAGAACAGATTAGAGCAAACATGCAATACAAATCTAAATGCCAATCTAATGCTAAGCAACAAAGAACAAAGGAAGTAAAAAACGTAATTAAAACTGAAACAATCTCACCAATTTCAAACGTATTTCCATGATTCATCTCGATTTCCCTTCTCCATTTTGCTATTGTTGTATAATTTCCCTTAGATTTCTTGTAAGTTCGTGCAAGTATAGCCTAAGATAAAGATTAGCAAAACATCGAAGATTCAAGATTAAGTGCTCTCAAAAGTCATAAGATTTCGCGAGAGAGCTTGGAATAAACAATGACAAATCAATTTATAGAAAATTGATTATTCGAATGACAGGCCAGGATTGAAAGATCAACGGACGGTTGGGATTGACTGATTAGACATGCATTCTGATAACTGTCAGTAGTGACATGAGTGATACAAATTAGAAATAGAATTAAAGATTAAATAAATGATTTAATCTTCTAGTTTGGTATTCGAAAACAGAAGAATTATCTTTGCATGACAAAGATAAAGATTGATTAAAGCAACTCTTGTTCGAATGCACGCACAAGGTTTTAATTAATTAAATAGGAATATTTAATTAATTCGCATGTACATGCAAATGAGTTATTACTAGATGACTGAATGATTTGACGAAGAGATTACTCGAGAACGCCACTCAGACATTAAAGCAAGAGTTAACTGAGCGATTAGAATAGATGTCGAGTTGAGTAAAAGTGAATACTTAGATAACTTCACACAATTATCTAAAATATAGAAGAATGCGTTAAAATAGAATTAATGAATTAAATAATTCATTTAATTCAAGACTCGATATTCGGAGAATAATTAAATAAATAATATTTATTTAATTAAATGATGAAGGGATTTAAATGAATAATTAAATAAATAAAGAATTCATTTAATTATAGTTGAAGTATGATAAAGAATAAATTAAATAAGGATTTATTTAATTTAACAAGAAGAATAAGGTTAATTAGTAACATAATTAAATAATAAAAAGTGTTTATTTAATTAATCAGATAGAATAAAGAAAAGTATGAATTAATTAAATAATTAAGATTATTTAATTAATAGAAGAATTAAAATTAAAGTGAATAATTAAATAATTAACATTATTTAATCATGACCATGGAGAATACAAATTACGAAGAATATTGAAGTCGTAGGCCTAAACCAAATTTCGGTGTCTACATTTGCCCCTCTTTGATACAATGTCATTTAGGCATTGTGTCAAAGAAAATCGATAAAAATATGCCCCAGTAATGTTCCAGATTAAAACAGGTGAAGCTATGCCCCCTTGAGAAAATTGACAAATTTTCGAAAAGTTCAGAAAAATTTGGAAATGCTCCCGATTAGCACATTGGATGGCTAGAAATGCAGTGGAGTTTGCAGAATGAAGTTTGGAAATGGGAGGGACGGGTACGGGATGATCAAAATTGAAAGTTAACGCGGCCAGTAGGAAAGAAATGACACCTAGGCCCTAGGTATTGTTGTACCCAAACCAATTTTTTTGCTTCATTAAGGCATTTTGCATTTAAAAGTCTAAACCTTGCTAAAATGATGTGAAACACAGTTTTGGGCAATGTCAAGCATGGAGTTTTTGTCAATAGTTTGTCAGTCAATGTCAGTTATATTGATCAAAACCTGAAGTAGAGACTCAAAATGAAGATTTTCACGATGGAGGAGCATCTCACGACGGCATTTCATATTGCAGACGGTCATTTCAATGATCGAAACGGAGTTTTCAGTGGTCAAAATACGAAGATTTTTCAAAGGAAAATTCACAAAGTGCAAGTATAGCTCAGGGGCGCCCAACTTTTTGAAGGTCAAGATCTTGTCTGAAGTGCTCAAGCATCCAGTCAATCTCTTCAGAATCAGCCTGGCTATCCGTCGAGCTATTCAGCGAGGCATTCCGAGACTCACAACTCCGGTTATTCGCGACAGAAGTAAAGATCCCTAAATTTTAGGAGATGGAAATTTTGCTCTTTTCAGGCAAAAGCGCGCCTCTAGCCTGAGGGCGCCCATTTCAAGGCAGGGGTAAATCTCGACAGTTTTGTTGCCAGATGCAGTCAATCCGTTCACAACTAGTCTGCTTATCCAACGAGATATCAAGCGCAGTCATCCGACTCTCAGAGTTCAGGCGGCAGACGTCCGAAGAACAGCTTAAAATGGAGTTTTCATGTTTTTTGAGCTTCTCCGTTTATGCCCAGTGCAAGTACAAGCAGGGGCGCTGGCCTAAAGGACCCCTCAGATGCCAGAATTTGCAGACAGAGTCTTCACGACATCCCATTAGTATACTGCTTGACTCATAGCGCATCATTCGGCTTATGCGATCCGGCGTTCACGGTAGTATTCGCGGAGATTCTACTAAGCATAAATTTTAGGCCCGGAACCAACAAATGGTTTTCAGTACATTTTCATAGTCTTAAGGCGCCTAGCCTTTAGGCTGGTCAGATGAGCCCGTTCGCGTTCGAAGTCTTCACGACTATTGAGCGTAATCAATTTATCTTCCCAACGAGCATAGCCGTCAGCCTTCAGCATTTGGCAGTCGCTCGTGCGTGCGAGGTCTTTAGTGTAATACTGCAAAGAGAAGACGTTCGAAAAATGGCTAAGTCTGGGAGCGGTAATTTTATTTAAAATACGCACTGGAGTTTTTGAGGTCTTAGAAGCAGTTTTCTTGCTTCGTCGCCTCCAGTGAATTCTCTTGTAGGCCCTTTTGGCTGTCCGTTAAAACAGATAGTGCTTGAATCGGGTCATCTCAGTTCCAGATATCAGCGATCAAAGTAGGGTGTTTTTGATGAAGTTCGACTTTCGTCAAAATGACAAGTGCAACCTTGAGCCAGGGGCGCTTTTCTTTTTGAGGCCCTTAACACAGCTTTTAGCTGTCGTGCATACAGTCATCAGATGCAGAATATCTCCAGTCATGCAGTGAGCTTCGTTTCGTGTCAGTAGGGTTCACCATTTGCCGTCAGCAGTCGTTTGAAGTGTCAGATGGCAGTTTAGGAAAATGGCTAAGTCTGGAACCTGTAAAGCAATTTAATCAAAGGCGCCTAATTTTTCAAGG
>VDFB02220152.1:0-15447 GCA_007258455.2 Sequoia sempervirens
TGGACTTTGACTTGCCTTACATGAAAACATACTTTCTGTTCCTCTTATTTACCTGAATTGAATACTACACATTTTATTTAAAAATTTTGGTATAAAAATAACTTTTAAAAAGCCTAAACGGGTAGTAGAGTTGGCTTGGGTAGTGGGTTTGCTCCCCATTGGTCTTGGGTTCGACTCCGCTCTCGGGTTTAAGAGGTGGGACTTCTTGCTAGTGGGGGATCTCACTTGTAGGGGACTAGTCTCGCCCTAGCTCGCCTTAGGTACCCAAGGTAAGGGTTGCTAGGTCGTTGCGACACCCTGTTGTATAAAAAAAAAAACCTTTAAAAATTTAATAAATTTTCTAATAGCATTGTCATTAGAATTTAGTTGTTTTTCTTTTTAAATATATTAATCATAAACATTTTAAAATAAAATAACTTAAAAGTTTATGTAGAAGAAAATTATGTTTATATCAAATAATCATAATTTTAAAAATATGATTATTCACTTAATTAAATCATAAAAAATATTAAATATTTATTATTTCATTACAATTTTATTTTAGAAAAGAAACAAATATGTGATTAGATATAAATTTATATAGTGAGATATAAAGTGTACACCTAAAATTTTGTTTATAATATCTTTTCTTGACTAATTTATGTAAATATTATTCTTGTGTGATTATAGCATCCAATTTATGCATTTTGATTCAGGAGTTGATCTTAATCTTCAGCTGCCACTTGGACATGCTTAGTTATTCAATTATGTATTTTTTAAGGGTTTAAGCTTCATTGGACTATCACTCACATTGTTCTCTCTCATGAAGAGAACTGTCTTGGATAAATACCCCATATCCACCTTCAATACTATATAATGTACTAAGAAAAATGCTTCACACAAATCCCAACAAATTGCACCCATAAAGAAAAATAGGAGTATAGTCAAAAGCAATTACATAACATACATTGGAGCTACATAACAAACTTTGAAGCACACTCTCTATAGCTATCCTCATGTTGTTAAAGCACATAACTAAACATCCAATAACTTGCAAAATATGATCAAGTATGCACTACATAGTTACCAAAAGTCAGAACAACTATCAAAACTAGTCCATCCAACTAACCCCAACTAAAGAATGACCTTCTACTGATAACATATCTATCCCACAATGCAACTCATGTCCTTGTATATCTGCTATCTTACTAAGAGTTGCCACCTCTCATGTGAACAAACACACCGATAGGTAAAAGTCCTAATGAAACCTATCCACTATGGGCACATATGCCTCTTATAACCCCATTGTGTGCATAAATTTTCATCTAGTCTCAAACAATGAAACACAAAGTCCACCTATCATCACTCACACAAAGTGTGTGACTCATGTAAAAACATTAGTATTAAATATAAATAAAGTAATGATAGAAATTAGGATCTTAGGTTACTACTTAATCATCAAAAATAAAATACAAGATGAAGGAAATAATAATTATAAAATATGTAAACTAAACACATTACACAATATATACATGGAAAATTTTCTAATTAGGAGATTGAGAGTTGAGATAGAGAAACATAGAGAAAGGTAGGTAGAGAGAGGGAGGAGGAATAAAGAGAAGTAGAAAGGGAATGAGAGAGGGAGGGAGAGACAGTTGAGATAGAGAGAGTAGACAAAGAAGGAGAGAGAGAGGTGATAGAGATATGTGATAGTGAGAAGTAGAGAGGGAAGGAGGAAGGTGGAGAGATTAAGAGATGGAAGGAGGGAGGGAGGAAAAGAGGTATGGATGGATAGGTAGGTAGAGACAAGTAGAGATGGAAGGAGAAATGGAGGGAAAGGTAGGGATGGAGAGAAAGAGGTGAGAGGAGAGAGCAACAAAGAGAGAGGTAGGTAGATAGGAAGGATGAGATAGAGAAAAGTAGATAGGGAAGGAGATAGATCGAGGGAGAGGTAGGGATGGAGGGAGAGAGGTGATATAGACATAGAGGAGGGAGGGAGGGATAGTTATAGAGAGAGGCAAGGTAGAGAGAAATAGCGTAGAGAGGGAGGGGGTTGAGAGAGGGAGAGAGGGATAAGTGAGAAAGAGGTGATAGAGAGATGTGATAGAGAGAGAAGTAGAGAGGTAAGGAGGAAGGTGGAGAGATTGAGAGAGGGAGGAGGGAGAGAGGGGGAGAGAAATAGGTATAGAGGGGTAGGTTAGATAGAGAGAAGTAAAAAGTGAAAGTGGATGGAAGGAAGATAGAGAGAAGAGAGGTGGGAGAGAGAAAGGGGAGGGACATAGAGGTAAATAGGGATAGTTGAGATAGATACAAGTAGAGAGAGATAGAGGGTGATGAGAGATAGAAAGAAAGGGAGAGAGAAATGGGTAGGTATAGAGAGGGAGAGGAGAGATTAAAAAAGGGGGAGGGAGGGAAGGATATATATACATATAGAGAGAGAGAGAGAGAGATGAGGGAGGGAGGGAGAGGTAGGGAGAGAGATTTGAGATAGAGAGTGGAGAGGGAAGGAGAGAGAGAGAGATGCAAAGAGGGAAGGAGAGAGGGAGGGGGGAGATAGAGAATAGAGAGAGAAGGGAGAAAGAGAGTAGTTCTTGAGCTCAAGGGAGAGAGTCAAATAAAAAGGGATGAAAATAGTGAGAGAGAGAGGTATACAACATAAAAAATGAATTAATGGAGTGTGTGTGAGTGAGAGAGAGAGATCAGAGAGAGGAGAAAAGGAAGATGGTATTGCAATTTATTGATTACTAAAATTTAACCTCCTAATTAATGAAATTTGACATGTTGATTATTGAAATTTGATTAAGCTTGGAAAATTATAAGATCATCCAAAAACTAGAATTTGCATTATAAATCCAAGAGATCCAAAACCACTTTCTAAAATTTTTGGTGTATATAGTTTCACTAGTAGAGAAAGGCAATGAAAAATACAAAGAAGAAAGAAAAATTCCAAGAAAAAGCATTCTAAAAGGTCATCATTCACATTTGACACTCACCAAATTTGATGTTTGTCAAATAATGCAGCCAAATTTAGCGCTCACCAAATGACTTGCATTGAGAATTACTAACCCTTTGGGTTGGATGATCATTTCATGCCAAAGACATGATTATTTGAAAGCATAACAAAATTTCACACATTTTTGGCCATGCTCTCCATCAAGTTTGCATGTGTTCTAATGCAAATTTATACAAATACAATGAAGAAGTTAAGCTATCTCTTAGCTATCTAAACATATATTTTTTATACGTTCTGATTATATTAAGGATTTCATCATTAACTTCTTTTGTTAGTGTCTCTAATTTTTGTCAAAAAAACAATATATGCTAGTTTGGGTATAGTTTTTTACTTGTTTATTGAATTTTGAAAAAAAACCACATTTTTAGAAACTAGACTCCATTCTTCATGTATTGAAAAAGAAATTTGATTTTTTATTAGTATTTTTTAAAAATATGGGCAAACATGCTGCAAAGATAGTTGTCGTTGCACCTAAAGATCAACCTATTAATGCCTGATACAACCGTTGGATTTATTCAAAATCAAGATCCAGAGGAGGTGATTAAACCGTATCATGAATCCCAAGTGTCACACTAGACTATGCCTACCATAGGAAGAGAAGACCAAGGGTCACACCTTGCAACAATCCCCCCTAGCGCAAGTGTGAGGTTCAAACCTGTGACCTCAGCTCTGATACCAATTTTTGCAAAGATGGCTACCATTGCACCAAAAGATCAACCTATTAATGCTCGATGCAACCATTGGATTTATTCAAGATCAAGATCCATAGGAGGCAGTTAAACCATGTCACGAAGCCCAAGTGTGGCGCTAGAATACACCTAGGTCAGAGAAAGAGGAGACCAAGGGTCACACCTTGCAATAAAACATGCTCAGATTTCTACTTTCTGGGATGTGTCCACTTCAAAAATTAGTAAAATATTATATTATTAAAAAATTATCCCAAAAAACTAACATAAACTACATGGTGTTAGCTAATTTCTCACTAAAGAGATTTTTGAAATTTGAAAGAAATGTTAACATTTTAGGGGGAAATTCACTATTTTAAATAAAATAGAGGTTTAGAAAGTAGATTCATAGCACTACAACTCTTGTTCTTATTTCATCCTCAAATTTTGAGTGTAACTATCTTCATTTTTTTGTCAAATGTCATACTTTGTTAATTTCAAATAAAATGTGGCATCTTAAGACCTCTTTTTGTGTCACAACTTTGTGCAGTTATCCTCACCTTCAAGCATTGATTGCAATTTGGATTGACTTGATTTGATAACCTATGAGTGTTAGTACATAAAAATAAAATGCATATTTAAAAATGAATGTAAACTCACATAACATCTAACATGATGCTTAAATAATGAGGCGTTGTAATAATGTTGATAATTTTGCTCTTGACTACCCTTGACTGTTTTTAAGATCTTCAATTTTCTCAATAATTCCATTTAGATTAAAATGCTGAAAATATTATGTATTTATATACAAGTTTTCTAATTTCGGACCAAAAAATAATTCTTGATAGCTAACATTTAAGATTTGAAATTCAAATAATAAATTTCCAACCTTGACATATTTAAATTTGGAGCCAAATTAAAATAACAAGGGTGCAAAGGGTGTCATTGCATAGAACCATTTTTTTAGGATCTAAAGTATCAAAGACAAAAAATTAAATTCCTACTTTGGGTTTGCATATTTGATTTCTTGATAAGTGATTAAAAGCACCATGCAATGCATAATTTAGTAAATTAGGAGCATGATTAGGTCCAAGCACATAGGAGGGAGCAAAATCTAGAATGAAATTATCAATGGTGACAATTTGCAATGCTACAGGATTTATGGATAAGATTAATGTAGATAGGTTGATAATTAAGATGACTTGGGGACCTAGGATGGTGTCCTTGTATATGTCCCAAACACATAAATAAAAATGTTAAGTCTAGAAGTTGACAAGTAACATTCATATTCCTAAAAGATAGCCTCATAATTGGGAAATCCAAATTTATTAAATTTAGGACTTCCTAGGGGAGAGGGGCTAGTAGATGGGTGGGGTCCTATTGTTGGTATAGTAATTGTGATTATAAGTTTTAGTTTTACAAAAATATCTATTTTATATATTGTCAGTAATTAGTCCATATGTAAATACAAAATTAACTAATTATGGTCAAGATGGACCCATACATGAACACATGAGAAATTATGAATGTTATATAAAAAAGGAGAATTGCATTCATTAACAAGTATAATAGGTACTTTTTCTTTCATAACTAAACCCATAAATCCAAAGTCACATGGGTAATATATTGCATTAGAATGCTTCATATTAATAGTTTGTCCTATCATAAATATAAAGGGTGAGCACAATAGATACCTTGTATTTTAGCATGAAATGTGAAGGATTGTCAAAAAATTTAATCACCATTTCAAGTTGAATAAAGTTGTATTTAAAATAATAATGTATTCTTTGTATAGCAACAAATAATTTTTTTTGTTCAACTACTAGGGGTGCCATGATTAAGTTTTGGTTGAATATTTAAAAAGTTGTTTTTAGAATACTTCTCACTAGACATGCTAATGTGGCAAGTTGTGTGATGAGTCACACTTCCAACCCTTAGTTGTAGATAGCTCAGAAACCATTTAACATTTAAAAAAAACAAAAGTTGCATGATATCCCATGTAACTGCCACATGCTTACAAAATTAGTCATACAACTAATGACCCATCTCTCTATGGGTGTTGAATTCTCTAGGGAATATAAATATATAAAGGAATTAATCTGGCACTGACTATGCAGCCTGTAGAATGCACCAATGAGCATACCCCACATGTTACATCTGACCATCTCCTAGTGTCATAAACTATAGCCTCTTTCAGGAAGTTATCCTCGTATTATATAATATATTAATATATAATATAAATAATAATATAATACATAAATATTATATAAAGTATTAGTATAAATTTATATTTGAAACATATACATGTAATATAATATTTATTTATATAATATGCAATATAAAACTATAGTTATAGTTATAGTTAAAAAGAGCTAATAAAAAATGCAAGAGCCGATATTTTAGGGTTATAGAGTTAGCTAGAAAATGATAGATCACGGGTTCAACTTTATTTATGGCCGAGAGATTTAAAATAAAAACATTACATAGAGATTTTCTGAGGTTAGCACCTCTAGGGCTTAAATTTGATGGGACCATCTGTCAAACAATTTTTTTTGTGACGGTCATTTATTTGAAGTTGCCTTTCAAATATTAAAGGTTATCTATTTTAAGAAAATATATGTAGATTGAAAAAATATATATAAGAATAATTACATAATTTTTTTGACAGTTTAACTAAAATTTTTCCTTTCAAATGACACAGTCTTCCTAAAATTTTAATTGTATTTTACAGCTAAAATGACTAAATATGGCTATATGACCATCAAATTTAAGCCCTGTCTCCTAACAACTATTGACAAATCTGAGGGCGGCTTCCTAAAGAGACTCACAACAGCGGCAGATGGTCGGATGTAACATGGGATACACCCATAAATTATCTGGTTTGCATAGTTCCAGTGTCGAGAATTAAGTAAACCTTTTAAAATTGAGCAAGTCAATACTAAACATGTAGAAGTCCAACTTGATCAAATTGGGCCACAGGCCGTGGGGAAGATAACTAGTGATCGCACCTTGGGGTGCAATAGGTACGCCGAAGACAATATAGAGAAATTTCGTTAATTTTTTTTTTTTGAAAATGGAAAAACCAATTGACAGGCATGAATGGCACCATCTAAAATGAATAGCAAGAAATAATTAATATTTTAAAACTTGTAGCAATACAAAAATCTCTGTTAAAATGGCAAAATCTAGAATATGAAAACCTTTGAAAATTGCAGTAAAATATAGGTAAATCTCTATATCTGCATTTACACTTACAAATTTAAGAACTTATTACTCAGATCTGAGCATATTTACATTGAAAATTCCTTTGAAGATTCCAAAGACATACATATATACAAATATAAAATTCTCAATTGAAAATTACTGTAAAGGTGCAAAAGACAGAGAGTGCACTTCTTGTTAGAAAATATACATTTTAACAATATTATTAGACTTAAAAGTTAAATATGGATCTAATAAAAGATTTTGATATCAAAAAATTTAAAGCAGCAGCAGTTGCTTTTTGCTTCTTCGGTACCCTATATCCTCGTACAACACAAGCATGATCTCTGTCAAAAGGTTCTAGTGTCATCTGCTTGTATGGTTTGAACTGCTCCTTCTGCAACTTCTTGACTTCTTAGATATGGGAGTAAAGCATGCCTTGATACATATTAAGTAAAAATTTTGCTGTTCCCAAAAGCCCAACCCCCAGCCTAGAAAATCAGAGAATCAGTGATTTCCATACAGCTGAGCCCAGAAGCACATTGCAATTTGATACAATGTGAACAAAACAGTCTTAGATATAATCCTGTGATCATGTATAAATCAAAATGAATGCATTTCTTCATTGAATTTGTGTCACTTGCTATAAAAAAATACTAATAAACAAAAATTCAGAACACATTGTTGGGATTTTTTGAAAGTTATTTGGTATTTTGGTCAAATGTACATCTAATATGCATAATAGCCATTGCTGAAAAACATGCTAGTACAGGAAAAACCCGAAAATGACACATCCCATAAAATCAACAACATGATTTTCCAATAATTCATAGCACAGTGTCAAAGTCCCTGTATTCTACGAGGGTCCAAAATGTTAAATAAAAAGGATTTAGTTTTAAGAATTCTGTTAAAAAGAATTAAGTGTTTGTGGGTGATGATATTTTGAAAACAAAAACAAAAATGGAAAAATGGGTAAAGCAGTAGAACCTCAAGCTTGTCTGATGACTTGATGGTCCAAGGCCCATAAACACCCTGATAAACTGTATCTGTTCCTGTCCCTAGGCTGCCATCTCTGAAATAATTTAACAATGGGAGACAAAATAATTTAACATTGCCCTCAAATTTATCTCTACATTTTTGTGCCTAAATGCTCTGCAATTGTTTGAAACATTACACGATACTTCCCAATACAAACCCTAAACTAGAACAAATACACTAAACCAAACACAAAATAACTGGATAAAAAAAAAAAGCTTCCAGACAGAAGGCAAAACATTCTATAATGGGTTCCAAAGCACGCCCATCATAGGCAGGGTAATTCTGTAAGAGAAGAATGTTGTTAAGAAATAGTAAAAAATCAAACTGAACAGATTAAGATAATAGATTATGGACCCAAAATTTAAGTATAAATAGACAATAGGACATGAACCATCATATACTAAAGCCCACAACTAATGGGCAAACGAATGAAATGTTGAATGTCCTAGTAGTGTGAAAAATTCTATTTCAACAAAGGCAAAATTTCCATGGAACAGGGTGTTAAGCAGACAGGGCAGGTCAAAATTTGAACTGGAACTCAAAACAAATCTTACAGTCTAGCGCAAACAACATACTCAACAGTAGTCTCTTATAGATCATATGAAACGGTCCACACAATAAAAGCAGTTTTAGAAAGCAAGGTCTACCAGATACAAGTTAATGTCAAAGCTCCAAGGTGAAATTTGTTAGTTGGTTATGGGATTAAATTTGGGCCTGAATAAAAAATGCAAAACCCCTGTCAGCGCTAGCAGAATAAAATAAATGAACACCAACAATGCCATTCACACTTTGCCATTTACACAAAAACAACTTTACCTGCTGTCAAGCTGCCAATCTGGTATTATTTAACAACAAATGCCTACATCCCGTAATTTTAAAGAAAATTTTAGTAACATTTAAACAAAACTTCCTTTCCCTGCACACACAATAAACGAAATACAGTCTTAAATAACAAGCTGAATTAAAATAGAGTGCCTAAACCATATAGCTTCTAAATTCATAAGAAAATATCGTCTCACCTAATAACACGATCCATACCAAAAATAATATTGCCCTTACGTTCGTCCAAAGAAAACAAAGGCAAGGCGAAACCCATTAAATTCATGAAACAAAAATGGACAAAAACAGTAATTCTCATTAGGGTTTCAAATAACGGAAACCTGGTTCAATGGCATTCAATCCCGTTGCACTTATTGCACCTCCAAGGCGCTGAATCCCATTCAGATGACAAAGTTGAGCCTCAGAAAACCAGAAAATTGACCGAAAACTTCTTCGTCATGATTAAAGCTACACCGTACTTTTCATTCTAAACATAAGCTAGTTGAAAATATCCCAACACATGGCAAATGACTTACCGCATGAATCTACACAGATTGTGTCCTGCTATCAATGATGCCGGTGAGAAAAAATGGCGAGAGATCACTTCAAACCCTACCGCCGCGGATTGTTGTAAGGTGCGAGAAACCCAGATTCAGACTACAGCTGCTACTTCAAACTATAGACAATAAACAAGAAGTAGGTCTAAGAATGCCGTATTTATTCAAGGGGTAACCGACATACCTCATTCTTTGACCTGTCAAGGATGCCGGCTACTTCAACTTTCATTGCGATCGGATATTTTGAACAGATATTTTTCTTCAAGGCATTCGCTGTCATGCGCATTAAAGACCCATGACTCAACATGCACCGACAATAATCCTGATGGCCAATAGCAACGAGGAAGGGTTTTGAAAAATGATGAACGACTGTAGAGCATTTAATGGCATTTCATTCTCCGTGGACAGATCTTCACCGTGCCATCTGGGAAAAACCATTGAGCCGCTCAGATGTATTTGATCGCAGGCGATTGCCTCTGCACGAATTTACACCATCCAATGCAAAAAGGCCTCCCAAATACTAAGCGTAGGACGCCTTGGCAATATTAGTTGCAGGCCGTGGGGCCCGTTGGAAGAGAAACTTTCCGTTTACTTGAGTCAAAGTCCATTGTTCTCGAGGAATTTAGTAGGGAGAAATTTGCGGTACAGAATTCAATGGTGCGCACTAAAGGAGCTCAAATAATTGATCAGTGTGAACGAAAGAAAACACAAATTGACTGTGATCTCCAGTGTTGATGTTTGACGGAATACTTGCAATCCACTCTCTAAATGACCTGATATACTAGCGAATGCCTTTATATAATCACCACCACTCCATTCATTTTCCATAAGAAAGATAAGCTGCCTAACAATCATTTGTTTGGCCTGTCATAGAATTTCTTGTTGTGGGGGTAAATCTTGGCTGAAGAATGGCCATTCGCTCTGTTGCAGTGTTGGGGTTGATAGCCCTGACGGTGATATTAATGATCCACGCTACTGAAGCGTTGGTTTTCAACTTCTCTAACAATGCCCAGGGAACCACCGGCGGCAACAAATTCGATCAAGAGATCGGCCAAAGCGGAGCCCTTGAAATTATGGACTCCTCCAGCAAATTCATCTGGGACGCCTTCCACCAGCAATCAGCCGCAGATAGGAAGAACTTGGAGAAGGTTACTCTGATCGTCGAAACCCTGAACAGCGCGGGCATCGCTGCGTATGCGAGTGGAGACCAAATTCATCTCAATGCAGATTATATGGGCAACTACAGAGGGGACGTCAAGACAAAAATTCGAGGTGTTTTGTACCACGAAATGGCGCACGTGTGGCAGTGGAATGGCCAAGGCAACGCTCCCAGTGGCCCCATTGAGGGCGTTGCAGACTATGTGTGCCTCATTGTAGGGTTGGCTCCTTCTCACTGGGTGAAGCCGGGCAGCGGAGACAAATGGGACCAGGGTTATGAAGTTACTGCCTAGGTATTTTTTGCAGTATTGTGAGAGTATTAGCTCTGAATTTGTTGCCAACATCAACGCTAAAATGGCTTCCGGGTGGGACTTGGGACTCTTTAATGACCTCACTGGCAAATCCGTTGATCAGCTTTGGAGTGACTACAAGGCTAAGTATGCTTTGCCCGCCTAAACGTGAATATTCTCGACTCATGACTTACCAGTTTTGGCAAACTATGTCAAATAAGTGTACTTGAATTGGGAACTGTAAATTCGTCCCCACAACGAAAAGAGAAAGGAGTTCCATCGCCTAATAAATAAAATTTTAAGTTCTTTCTAATCTAGAGATAGTTGATGTCTGAATGCAACAATGAGTTAATCATATTAGCATAGGTATTTAAATATATTCAAGTGATTTTGTAATTTGTAGCTTTTTTCAAATAATATGTTATCAATTTAATTATAGTATTATTTAATTAGTAATATTATAAATTATTCATTTAAATTTATTTGAATGAAACAAAACTAATGTGATTGTAATAATAATTTTAAATGAAATAAAGTATACATTTCAAATTAGTTTGTATAATAGATTTGTATCACATTTGTTTATTGATAATGTAGTGTTAAGTATTATCTAATATTAAATGATGTCTTAATTTTTTATACATATTATATAAAAGCATAAAGATTTGATTATAATATTATAAAAAAGAAACACTATTTTTTAACATTTTTTTTCAATATCATATAATGGATTATTGTTGCACATGTTGAAGGTGGTATTTACTTTGATCAACATTATTTATATTTTTTTGTTAGGTTATATTGAGGCTTGACAAATTGAGCTTGACATGAGCTTCTCATTTGAAATTGGTCTTAATCATATGCATTGAAATATAATATTATTAAACTACTTTAATACAGTGTAACTATTAACTTTTTCTTAGTTATTACAATCAGATAGTGAGTTTTATATTTATTTGTCAAGTAAACCAAATATTTAGTTATATTAGTTGTCAGTTACTCTTCTACACCTTTATAACATAAATTTTGTTATTGATTACTCATATTTTATTTTTCTTTTAAGATGTTGATAGATCATATATTGAACCAATGATTTTGAACTTTTATATGAATGATTATGGAATGAAATTTACATACATGAATAAATATAATAATGGGAGCAATTACAGGAAAGCATCTTATTTATCTTCACAATGATGTAGGGATTATATTTTATCTAGAGTATTTAGATGTTGAAAGAAAATGGAGATTCTATAAAATATTATTCTACGAATGTATTTGTAGCCATAGCTATAAAGGTTATGTATTCTCTTTCATTTTCACCAATATCAATAGTGCCTTTATATAGTGTAGGGACATATTATTTATTTATGGTGATTTTCAATTCTATGTAGAGTGGTATTTGTTCTAGTTGGCTCATGTTTTAGGTTGTACTAGTATATATTTTTGTTATATTTGGTATCATGTGGGATCATTGTAGTTATCAAAATTTATTTTAAAAATTTAAGCTATTCTAAAAATTTAATTTTAATGGGTTATAAAAAATTTATGACCTGTTTAATAGATCCATTAATGACTCTAGTTTTAATTGACAAGTTTATCACAAAAATGTCCCATTAAAATTTTCTTAGCAATATTTGTTGTGGAAGTTTCTCATGAATAATATTAATGTTTGATTTTTTTTAATATGTTTATTTCAATAACTAGTACAACCAACATATTCAATAGTTCTAATATCCCTTCCCTTATTACTTTATTCACTTAAGCTAAACTTATAAGTGCATTTTTATTATTACTTTGGGCTAAATTTGGGACAATTTGTCTCATTTCATGAGATTAGAACACTTATCACTATCTTGTCATATCCTCATAAACTAGGGTTTGCTTGTGCTTTGCTTATATAAGCATGCACATTCATTGTAATCATTCATCCATTATAATTCACATGTATTCACTCAATACAAAAGGCATATCAGATTTTTTTGTGGATTCAATCTTTTCTCCCTTGGTTGCATAGAAAATTAGTTGCTTTGATATCTTGCTTGTGACTAGCATTTTGGCTGCAAGGATTTCTAGGCGCTGTGGGGTTAACTATAAACTCCAACAATATATTGGGGGGTGCATATCTATTAAAAGTAATTTTATTGGTCCTAATTATTTTCTTATTCAAGTGTTATTATTTTGTTATTTACATGGGTAATGAATATTTTCTTGTCAATTTGTCTTGATTATACATTACATATGTTATGTGATTTATAAATAAATTAAGTTTGAATAGGTATATCACCTTCTTGTTGAAATATTTTTTATAATGTAACAAATTTTTTAATGGGGGTAGTTGGTGAAAGTCTCTTATAAGATTTATAGACATGTCACTAAAAAAAATATGTTGTTTGGGGACATCTATTTTAATCGTTTCTTTTGGTTGATGTAGCTCATCTCATTAATGAGAATATATTTTATATCTTTCATGTCTCATTGAAATATTTTTAATGTTTAATGTTGTGATTTTTGCATGATTTAACTAGAATACTATAGGTCATAAATAAAACTAAGCCATTTTTTTAAATGTTATAGTTCATATTGGAGTGAGAAAAATGATGAGGTTCACCTTTTTGCATTAATTTTTAAACTAAATTATTTATGAAATTGATTATGTAGGATTTCATAGTGCTTGTGGTTCCTCATATGATCATATGTAGTGGATGTTTCAAGGTATTATCTATATAATAATATTTAATAATAGCAAGTGTTACCTATGTTAATGGCAACATTTAGTGATAGGTGTACAAATTTAGGGAGTGTGGTTGTATTCTTGGAACAAATAATTTTTATTTAGGAATTGAATTATAAAATCATGTAAATGTGTAGGAAGACTATGTTTTCTATATTTCTTGTTATAATTAGATATTTATTACTTGTGTAGGAAGTTCGTCCAACCATCTCTTAATGGATAAATTGGGGAAATCAACACATTGCAAGAATTCAAGTAGGTCAAGAATAAGTCCACAAGGTGAGGGAAGTCCTACCACAAATGTTCATGTAGGAAAAACTAGACACATTGAACATTATATGAAGACAAGTGGGTATCTCAATAATTTTAGATCCATAGGTAATTTCTTCCATTTAATGTTTTGTGGGGAAACATAGGCCAATGATAAATTGTAAGGGATTTGGGTATAACTTCTAGTATCACATGCATTTTTTTGCAAGAGGTATTTTGTGAAGGAGATGCTGCTTTGACTAAGATAAGGGGAAATGGGACCTTCAAGAATATGCAAGAAAATATGAAAAATTATGATATGTCTTCAAATCCATTAAACTTTCACAATCCACATATCTATAAGAGTTCCACATAAGTTAAAAAGATAAGCTTCAATGGAGATTAACACTCAAGAGGACCTTGTTGCAAGAATGAAGGTGTTATCATTGATGTCAACTAGTTAACTAGTTATAAACTGGTTGTTGTTGTCACTAATGTCATGGATGTAGGTTATTAGTTGTATATGTCGAGGATATTGAGACAATTGTAATGGAGAAAGGTTGCAACCATTCATTGGTTGCTTTGGGTTTTGCTATGAGATTTGCTCCTGTGTTAGTTGATCATGATTATTGGAAGCTGCTATATCTAGGATTTGGGCTTATGGATTGTTGTATAGTGTGATTTATGTTCACCGGTTATGAATTGTGGTTTTCTATGTATCTGGCTGAGGTCTGGGAGAAATATTGTTGGTCCAGATTTCCTTTTGATTAAGTTTTATGACTTGCGGTTCTAGATTTAATCTATTATGATTGTGTTGAAGATAATTTTGGTATCTAGAAGGATTGGATTGGGTTAAGGGTTGCATGTGCTTTATTATTCTATGTGTTTTACACTAGTTTGGATGACCTTGTGTTAAACACTACTTTCAAAGTTAATGAAGCATGTTGGGACTTATTTGGGTCCTCATCAAGCATTTTTCTAGTTCACTCTCATTCTAATTCCACCCTACAATATTTTAGTGCCAACCTAATTTGCATTTAATGATGGATGATTGAATTTGGATATGTTTCAAAGTTGAAGATGGTATAAATACAGGATGAGATATTGGTGAAAGAAGCACAAAGAGATAGTGAAAAGATATAGATCAAGATTGATATATATGATGCGAGTTTGGAAAATTAGTGCAAAGTCTAATTGCTAAGATTTGGATGTAGTGAGCTGAAGGTGTACTCTATCTTTCATGCATGTCTGCAAGTGGATGAGCGAATCATGGTGGAAATTTTTGTTGCATTGAGATTGTCTTCTATATGTAACATATCTCTTCTATCTTCTTTGTAAATGTGTGGTAGTTAGCCCTCTGGGTGGTTAACCCTTTTTGGACAGTGAGTCTTCATCCAGACAGTGAGTCCTTATTTTGGTAGTGAGCCTTATTAGGTAATGGGCCTTTATAATTGGTTTTGATATTCTCTATAGTGTGAGCTAATCATCATCGTGGTTTTTCCCTTATTGGGTTTTCCATGTAAATCTAGTGTTACTGTGTATGTGTGATGCATTTTCAAACTTTTCCTTTGCATTAAATGTTTAATCATTTAGCAAAGTAATGATTTGTGATTGATCTAATCTCCAGTGAAATATTTAAAGGTTAAATTTTGTTACAACTAATTCACACCCCCATTCTCAATTGTCTTGTTCAACAATTGTTATAAAAGCTTTGTTCCATGGAGAAGAGCTTAACTACTTAAGG
>VDFB02220153.1:0-18481 GCA_007258455.2 Sequoia sempervirens
AAATCACTAGCTGGGATTTTCTACCATGGCCCTTGTACTGAGAGAAGGGATAAGTTTATCAACTTCCATTGTATTGAATAAATGAGGAGATTTTTGAACACCCAAAATGCTGAGAGGGGGGGTGAATCAATATTCTATTAAACCATTTAATAATAATCCATCCAATAATCAAAACATATCTAACTACAACTATGAATGAAAGCATGAAAGGAATCACAAGATCACATAACACATGAACACTATGATTTTTATGTGGAAATCCAATTCACTGCTATAGTTGGGGAACCAATTCCAAACATCCAGTTTCTTTTGCAGTAGGTTGTTGTATTATGATTCACTAAGAAATCATCTCCAATCAGCTCATTAGACAACAAGTCCTTAATCTTCTGGTGATGATATTGATCCAATTTTCCATGTATGTAAATCCTTGTGTCCTCAATGGGTAAAACCCTAGATGAATTTTTTGAAAAAGCACCTTTGAGGTTGTTTTCAAAGACTTTCCATGAATACCTCTTAAACTTAGGTCTAGGTCTGTCCATGATGTTAACTACAATCGATGTAGCCATTATATCTTCAATTCACCCTTACATGCTTATAAAATTACTTCTATTTCAAACCCACAAAGCACAGATAGTTGTAAATACCTTATATGCACTTGACGAGAACTAGGGTTTGCACCAAATTGCTTGAGTCACCTTCAACTCACTTTCAATTCGCTCTGCTTTTCTCTAAATGCATAAAAGTGATTAGAATCGACTTAGAAACTTGATTTATTCCTTTATGATTTTCCCTAATTTTGTATTATTTGCTTCAAGTTCCAAAAAGTTGGTAAACACTTCACTAATACATTGTAAACCCTAAAATGCTTTGCATTTCTTTATATTTGCACATTTTCTACCGATTTTTTTTCTAGAAGCTTGAGCATGCCATCTTACACCATATATCTTCGTGTCATTCCTTGACACATCACATTTCCAGGGAGTTGTTAGATTTCTCTATTATTGCTCCCCCTAAACACATGCCTAATTTTAATTTCCAATGGAATTATCTGCACCAGAGGGTGGTACACATACATTTGATTAATCTTTGTTCTTAGGTTCCTCTTTCTTTCTCCAGATCTTTTCCATTTCCTTTTTACTTCAGTAGGATCAATTTTATTCACAAGTTTATTCCTCTTTCTTGGATTAGTCCGCCTTCCATTCTTACTTCTGCAAAATCTTGAAATGTGTCCTAGTTTGTTGCAATTGTAGCATACAATTTTTTTCTAACTAAACTAACTTCCATTCAATCTTGATCTGCACTGGTTAGCCTGACGTCCAAATGTATTGCATGTATAACAGTAACCATTGAAATATCGAATCATTCTACGTACCGGTATTAAATATATTTATCATGCGACTTTTGCACTCAGTAGCTCTATTTCCAAACTTCTTGCATGCAAAACATTGTCCAGAAAAGGATCCAACATTCCAATTCATTTTACTTCTACATTTTACAACTTTATGTCCAAATTTATTGCATGAAAAGTAAATACCATTAAAATATGGGTACCTTTGAGCATTTGGTTGTCTGATGGGAGGTCTTCCAACATTTCTCCTTTGATTTATGATCTATTTTCCATTGCCTTGAGTCTTATTTTGATAGTCATCCTTGTTAGGAATCTAATTAGCCTTTGAGATTTCTCCTTCTTCAAGTCCTAAACCACCTTTGTCTTTAGAAGGTTTTTTTCCTAAAATTAGTTCATCAAGCATTGTAGTACTTGTTTTGAATTTTTCCTCATGAGCTCTTTCTTTCTCCAGATATAATCTTAGGGTTACCATTCTTGTTCAAGTTTTGTGCATTCATCAGTCTTTCTTTGTACAATTGCATTAAGATAATCCTCAATTCTCTCCTTTTCTTCCACTTGTACTTTCAGTCCTGTAATATCTTCATTTTCCTTCTTCAATTATTCATTTACTTTTCTATGTATTTCTATGAACTTCTTGATTTGTTATCTCAACTTTTTGATACATTCATTTGCTTCTTCTAGGTTTTCTTTCAGAATTTTGTTCTCACCTTCAACTCTGTCAAGATCTTCAAGAGTAGATTTAAGTTCTTCTTTGTCAAATATGCAGTCTTCTTCTATGCATTCAATTGTAGAAATTTATTTTAGAGGAATAAGACACTTTTTATTAGCCATGTGTTCAATCTCCATGATCTTACTCAAGCTATTAGGCTTCTCAGAGGGAACTAGGCTCTGATACCAATTGTTGAACACCCAAAATACTGAGAGGGGGGGTAAATTAGTATTCTATTAAACCATTTAATCATAATCCATCCAATAATCAAAACATATCTAACTGCAACTATGTATGAAAGCATGAAAGGAATCACAAGATCACATAACACATGAACACCAAGATTTTTACGTGGAAAACCCAAAAAGGGAAAAACCACGGTGAGGATTAGCTCACAATATATTATAACCGGTTATAAGATATTACAAGGGCTCACTTCCAGGACACACTGTCCTCTTAAGGATCACAGTTAGAAATAGATACCAATAAGTGAACTAATACAAACTGCACCTTCCTTGTGTTGAATTCAATTCCTTTGAAGCTCTAAGTCCAAAAATCTGCTTTGTTTAGAAGTCACTCAATAATTTTTCCTTTATTTTGATCTCACACATCTAAATTTGCATGTTCACACAATATCATATCTTTCGCACATCTCATTATATGTCATGTCATCCTACAACTCAAAAATATCTTACATATATTTCCAATTACATATGCACACATCAATTAGGTTGGCCTAATTAGATGTAGCCCCATTTTAATTCAAAGTCACCTTGTCAGCTTCATACTTGATTCAAATACTTCTCTGTGCTCAAATCAACTATGCAATACTTAGTTTAGGTCGAAATAGACCTAAGAAAGATCCCCTTAACATTCACAATACATATTTAATCTTCTCAACACATATCAAGTATTAGGTCGACTAGGAATTAGGCCTAATCACAAAATAAGCCAATTGACACACACCAACGATCCATCTGATCACCTAATTACTCACCATCTGGAATGTGTAGAGTATTGACATCTAGAAACCATTTCCCAAAATTGTACAGATTGATTCCAAACGCCAGAGGAATGTGGACCAGATTACTCATACCCATTTACACTGTGTAAAGCCAAAAATTGTTTGTCAAACTTCTGTTACTTGTAACTTTCAACCTATTTATCCAAAATCGCTAAAAAATTGATCATAGGCGCGTTTAGTAGTCTTGAATAACATACTATAATCTCATAATCTAATCTTATTACACGAGAAATTTTGGATGAAAATACCAGATTAAGATGTCTCCATATTATTTACCGAATTTGAGAAAACTATCAACAATCAATGTTGGCATCAATGACAACACATCAAAGGGTTTCTTCTTCATTCTTTCAATAGAGATGTTTGGAATTTGTGAAAGTTTCATAAAATCTTCTACTAACATCCTTCATTGTATTTTCCAACTTGCAATTATTCAGTACAATTGTTTTACCATCATATGAAGAAATTGAAATGCAAATTTCAGTCTACCTAAGAGTTATAAATTTTGAAGGTACCTTTCATTACATTTGTAATGTCTAAATAAAAAAATATTTTCATTACAACCATACTCTCTATGTATAATTGGATGTTGAAAAATATTGTGTGCTATAAAACTTGCAACCCACATACTATTGTAAAACCCTCTACACGCAACAACCCAATCGTACGATATTATATTTCTTTACACCCCTTTGGATAAATGCTTATGTTCTTAATGGGATCCTTCTAGAATTAACTTATTTGGACACATGTTTATGATCTTTAGTGGGTCCTAATATTAACTAATTTATATACATGTTATGTTCTTAAGTTGTCCTATAATTAATTAATTATCACACATGTTGATCCTTTGAAGAGGTCCTTAAAGGTATTTATTGATTTGTTTAGGTTGTGAATGTAAACGAGTCACCCCTAATTCATTCTAAATAACATAATTGACATTGATAATATTTATGGAAAAACAAATTCATATATTATTTTTGTATTTTGGTTTGAAAAAATATTAATCCTCTTAAATAATATACCTTATAATTAGAATTAGGCTTTAACATTCGATTAAAATCACAAGTATGAAGAAAACACATATATGACTTCTCAAATAGTAAACTTATGGGACAACCCTCAATTTTGTGGTCTTTGATCTAGATCTTAACCAACTCTATAACACCTACTCTTAACTTATTTTAACTTTCCTCTAATGGAAAATGTTGATATTTTTATAGAGAAGAGTGATGTTGTGACTTTACATTGGCAAATAGTATAGTACATCACCCTATGCACATGGGATAAGGATCACAAGTTCAATATAGAATGATTTATCCTTTCATTTTGACTTACAACTTGACACCTTATTGTGAAATGTGTAGATAAACCTCCTTACATAACTGAAACAAGGTGTAATCTTTGAAATTGAATGTATTCTAACCATAATCATCCCCATGCTCTCCAGCCTTTAACTCTCAACATGATGAATGAAATAACTAGAAACCCACACTATGAATTAACCTACAATTATTCATTGCATTTTTTTTACCATCATTTGAGGAAATTGGAACACCATTTTTAGGCTACCTAAGAGTTGTTATAAATTTTGAAGGTGCCTTTCATTACATTTGTACTGTCTAAATAGCTAAAGCTTTTCATTACAATCATAATGTTTGTGTATAACTGGTTGTTGGAAAACGCCAGGTGTTTTTAAAACTGCAACCCATGTAGTGTTGTAAAACCCTTTACATGTAACAACCCAATTGGTTTGTCACCCCTTAGGTCAATTTGTTTAGTTTTATGTATCCCCCACCTGCAACTCCTCCACATTATCTCCACCCTTTACATTTAAACATGCTGAATGAAATAACTAAAAACCCACAATGTGTTTTCCAATCTACAATTATTTTGTGCATTTTATTTTTCAATCATATGAGGAAAATAAAATACAATTTTTACTCTAGTTAAGAGTCGTTATAAGTTTTTAAGGAACCTGTCATTACATTCATATAGTCTAAATAACAAAAGATTTTCAAGACATTCATACTATTTTGTAAAATTCCAGGTTGCAAAACATTGGGTTTTATGAAACCTGCAACCCACTTAATGTTTTAATACCATTTACAAGTAACAACCCAATTAGTTAGAAACTCCTCACCTCAATTCAGTCTTTTTTACATCTCCCCTACATGTAACTCCAATCGATGCTCTCCAACCTTTCATTTTCAAAGTGTAGAATGAAAAACCCACAACACAGAGTGTTATTGGTTGTTGGAAAACACTGGGTGTTTATAAAACGACACCTTTCATTACATTCCAATAATATAAATAACAAAACCTTTTCAAGACATTCATACTATTTTGTAAAATTCTAGGTTGCAAAGCATTGGGTTTTACGAAACCTACAACCCACATAATGTTTTAAAACCCTTTACAAATAACAACCCAATCACTTAGAAACCCCTCACCTCAATTCTGTCAATTTTACATCTCCCCCACCTGCAACTCTACCACCTGCTCTCTAACCTTTCTCTTTCAACCCGTAGAATGAAAAAACCCACAACACAACCTACAGAATGAAAACACCCTCAACACAAAGTGTTTTCCAATAAGAATAGTTATTATAATTTAAAACATATGACATCAACCTTGGGACCGCCTCCACATATAGATAGCTTCTCTTGCTAGCCACCATGCCAATGAATTCAACAACAGAGGATGAAGGGCAGGAAAAATGATCTGATGATGTTGTTATGTCCTTGCTTCCGTTGATGTAATGTTTCCTCCCATCTACTAGTTTCATCACTTTTATCCCTTGTTTGGCAGGCCTCACACTACGCCATCCCATCATGTTATGTATGTTTCTATGTATATTTTTATGTATTTTTGTATGTTACATGCCTATGCGAGGTGCATTTTGTTGGGAGATTAACTGTGTCCATTAATAAATAACTAAT
The DNA here is from genome assembly GCA_007258455.2 of Sequoia sempervirens. NCBI lineage: Eukaryota > Viridiplantae > Streptophyta > Pinopsida > Cupressales > Cupressaceae > Sequoia > Sequoia sempervirens. Next base: position 6,024 of record VDFB02220153.1, read on the forward strand.
TTAAAATTAAATGTGAAAATAAAATAAATTTAAATTTGATATTTAGTTGAATTTTGAAGAGAGAAAAATGATACAGAATATGTTTGTAATTAAGTTATCACAATGTTGAATTTTTTGGGTTTGTTTAGATGACTATTTTAGATTCTACAAATTGATTGTGTTTCTTTTTTGTTTATATGTGTTTATGAAATTGTTCTTTACAAGTGTAGAAATGATATAGTGCTCAAACTTAAACTATTAATTGCAAAAATGCATTAGTAGAATATCAATTGTTAAAATCCCCTTCCCATGATCTTCCAGTGACTTTGGTAATAATTGATTTCATTTACTACCACCTTTGGAGAATCCACTAGATTGTGAGGGTTAATTTCTCCTCAATTGAACCCTTGGTTAGACTAATTCAATAGATTTGAAACAATTATGGTGGACAACAAACAAGCACACAATGGACCTAAGATGATGTCACACACAAAGAATGCAAAATTGAATCCTCTTTAAGCTCTTAGACCTATGTGTTTTTTCACATTATAGCATGATTATAAATGATTAGATGATTAATTTTAAATACAACAATATAGCACTCAAATCAACACAAATGTGTACTAGCTCTACTCATAACAACTATTAAAAGGTATCTATGAATTTTCCCTGTTGTTCATGAGGAAGTACGGGAAAATTCAATGTAGTGTCCTAATGTGGGGGGTTAAAATCAGTAAAGGGTTATTTTATTATTGTCACTTTTTTGTATCTATGCTACATATTATGCCTTCCAAGGCCCTCAACTATGAAGTATGCTATATATTTTGAATTGGCTGATAGGGGAAGCTAGTGTAAAATTATATAAATTATTAGCCATCTTTTAATATCTGCCAAATCTATTTGGCTTCTATGCAATTAAAACTCCTATTATATTAATATATTATATCAGATTTTAGCCTTTTGATTAAAAAAAACTATTAAAAGGTATTACTAGATGTAAATTTGAATTTTGAAGTTTGAAACTTTAAGGTTTGGATTCATGACTAAGAAAATGATCTTAGGTCAAGTTCACACCTATAGATTTAAACCAAGGTGATGAATGGGAAGATATGGGGATCCTCTAGTGAAAGTGATAATGATATCAAGATATAATGATTTCATGAGCCACATTCATGTTGGAGTAATTAGAAAATCACCTAATAATTAATTGATTATTAGGCCCTTTTTACTTTATTCACTTAACTTAAACTTAGGAGTGTTTTTTTAATTATTAGATTGAGCTAATTTTAGGTCATGTTGTCTCATAGCATATAATGAGGATACTTGTCATGATCTAACTTAACCCTCACGTAGGGTTTCATCTAGTTTTTTTTTTTTAATTATAAGCATTCATTATTGTATATTGTAATTGTATCCAATTCAGGTTATTCACTTTCAATTTCAATATCAAATATTTTTGTGAATAAATCTCTCTCAAGGATGCATGAGCACATCAATGGTTTTTTCTCTCTAGATGTAATAGGAATTTTGGTTACAAGTGATTTTTGGGAGCTGTGGGGTACACTATCAACCCCAACAATCACACAAGAACATGTCATGTATAGACTAGTCTTTGCATTAACCTGACATTCTAATAAAAGACAACCTAAAACATAAGGAAAAATGACATGGTATGCAATTTTTGTCATTAGTGGATGCATGTCAAAGCAAAAATAAGCAATCAACATGGAATCTATATATTTTCAAACTAAAATGATACAAATTTGTTCAAATTATAAAGATAATATTTTATTTCTCCTTGTAATGATCACTCCATTGAAAACCTACAAAATATAAAAAAAAACACATACAATGAGTAACATCTATCACACATTTAAAATAACCTCTAACTATGTGAAATAAATGTATTACAAAAGTTAAAGTGAAAAGGAGAAGGGTAAGATATTTTGTCCAAGTAAAGAGTGGTAGCTCTAACTAGGCAAACAAGTATAAAATAACCCCAATAGAATAGATAAGGTGTCAAATGACTCCACCATGTGAAGCAAGATATTTTGTAAATAACATGATAAAGGCTCCAAAAATGACCATACTATCATAAATGTATCAATAATTATCATGCTATCATAAACATATCATTGCAATCAAAATCATGAAGAACATTTGTGACAATATACACCCCTCTCCAATTTGTTGTGATGCAAGATCTCAATGTTCATGGAATTTTACATCACCTTTAAATGTTTTCTTTAACTTTCCTTTATCTTTTGCAATTTTTTGTTATTTCCACAAATGTCTTATTTTTATCATAGATCTATTTGTAAGGAAACTATGCAGCCATAGAATGACAATTTCCACATAACCCAAATCTGAAAACATGCAAGTAAAATACTCAACATCAACATGCAAGAGAATAGACAACATACCCATCAAAGATGACACAAGATATACCCTGGGAAAACCCTCAAGAGGGAAAAACCCAGCCTCCAAAAGCATCCACACTCCATGTATTATTCAGCAATGAAAACCCATTACAATACATCTGCAGAGACTCCATGAACACTTCTGAAGCACAAGCTATCCATGCATTCCATGTGACCAAGCATGAATCCACACATCCCATGCCATGCTTCAAACCCTCACACATGCACAAGCTCAACCTTGACCAACTTTTGATCCAACCTTTATCCAACCCTAAACAACTACCCTTGTGGTTGCTTTTATAGAAACAAGCTCCCACAAAACCACCAAGTGGTATTACATAAACCATGTGCCCAAAAATACTACAACATGTGACCCCACATTTAATATTGGGTACTTTATTATTTTATTATTATTCCCCAATATTAAATAATTACATTTTACAATTATGTCCCAATGTTACATACAACAAAGTGGCCCCAACATTATAACTCCTTGTGATGCACATTCATCTAGAAAACCCCTAGGTGCACCACACACATAATAAACAAATAAAACATTACAAACATTATGCAAGGTGTACAACACCTAATCCTAACACTATTTTCATGTTGTAGTCCTTTGTCTTTCCATAAAGAGCTATAGTCATTCATATTTTTGTGTGGTAACACACATGTGTAGACACCTGAAATTGTCTTGAATATATCACATATCTCAATTTCGACCTATTAACATCATTTTTCTCATATCACCTAATTCCTCCATTTAACTATATTAATCTCCAATTATTTTAATAATTAAGGTTATATGATTAATTCATCATTTTCATACTAATTCCCCTCATGATTAAATAATTTACAATTATTTAATTAAATCTCTCACCCCACTTGACTAAATAATTCCTAATTACTTAATTCAAATATTAATTCTTCTCATCCTCACAATTAAATAATTTTCATAATTATTTAATTGGCTAATTTTCCTCTGTGAGACCTACCTTCCACTGTTAGAAATTTATGTGACTTATGTTGATTATTGTGTGATCCTCATGTTGGATGTTGTGGTTGTGTTGCTGATATGTGGTTGTCATTGATGTCAACACTATTAGCATTAATGTCTTAGAGGCTGTATATGTCGAGGATATTGAGAAAATTGTAATGAAATAAGTTGCGGGTTGTCAGTTGTGAAGTGAAGTTCAATTTGTTGGCGAGTTCAGTACGTTGATGATCAAAGGTTGTGGATTAAAGGGTTTCTTGTTGAGTATATCTAGTTTATCCACGTTAAGTTTCAGAGATCCGTGTGAAGATTTTTCCGTGTTATGAAGATTTGTATTCTGATAGTTTTTTTGTTGCATCAGTTGATGTTCCTGAATGAAGATGATTTTATTTTAGCAAGTTCATTTGTAGCGGATGCTTCTCTGGTGATTCATGATGTTGTGGATGTTTCTAGATCACACTCTATCTATGTTTCACATTTGCATTGATCATTGTGCTCGTGATTCAAGATTTTTTCTTGTGTGTTCATGTTTTTCATGTTCTTGGCCGATAGGGTGTTGAAGTGTGTTGTGGATCTTCGAGGATTAATTTTTGAAGGTGGTTCATATTTAAGAATTTTATTTTGGGTCTTCACTATGTTGTGGAAAACCTTGGTTGATTTGCATTAATAATATTTAATGTTTTGGGCTGACAGTTTGTATTCATTTTATTATTTTCATCAAGGCCGACATGTAGTGATGTAATTTCTTGTTGCGGATATATATGAGTGATTATTTTATCATTTGAAGGTATGAGTATGTAAAGTGCGCGAGTCCTATGTGTGAATATTGTTCAGATCTTTCAAAGGTAGAAGTAGAGTGTGAAGAAGAGTGAAGAAGTGTTCATGTGGTTAACCAAAACTGTAATCAGGCATTAGCAGATGCTATTCTCTTAGTTCAAATCCTATGGATGTAAATCTTTTGTAAGACAATGTGTCTTCCTTTGGAAAGTAAGCCTTTTGTAATTGAGCAGTGAGCTCTAGGAAGTGCACCTGAATGCATGTGCATTCCCCATTCATATTTATTTATACTTCTAATAGGGTATAATCTTGTGGACTAACCTCCACCATGGTTTTTCCCCTAACAGGGTTTCCAAGTAAAAAATATTATGTGTGTTTCTGATGTGTTGTTGATTTATGCTTTCAGCATTAATGATCGATATGAGAATAAGGTTAATAAGTTGAATAAAGTTTTAAATTCTCGTGATAATTGATTCACCCCCCTCTCAGGTTGTCTGCACTTGTGTTGCCAACAATTGGTATCGGGCAGGTTCCTTGGAAGAAGTACAACAACTAGGGTGATCCAAGGATGGTGACATACAAGAAGGGTAGTCTAAAATTTGATGGAACAAATTATTCTCTGTGGAAGACTCGAATGGAGTGCCATCTGAGATGCATTGGTGAACCCTATTGGAGCATTACAAGCAATAGGTATGTTATTCCTCAGAATGGTCCTACTATAATATTGAGATTAGGGATGTTGAGCACAATATCAGGGCTAAGGAAGCATTGTTGAGTGCTTTGAATGATTCTAAGATGACAAATGTTATGGATCTGAAGACTGCTTATGAGATCGAGAAACAATTGGAAACTTTGTATGAAGGTGATGCTAATGTGAAGATTGCTAAGAAAAGTTTGAAAGGGAAATATGAAATGTTGAGAATGGGTGATGATGAGAACATTACTACTTTTAGGCAAAGAGTGAATGAACTTGTGTGTGGTATCAGATGTGCTGGTGGACAGTTGGAAGAATCAGAGATTATTTCTAGAGTGCTTAGATCCTTTCTTGTTGCATACAAAGTCAAAGCTATTGCTATTAAGGAGATCAGGACTGTAAAAAATGTGACCAGAGACATGTTAATTAGTAAGATTACTGCTTTTGAGTTGAGTGAATTTGGTGATGCTCTTCCTAAGATAGAATCCGCATTCAAAGCTACTACCTCCGGGAGAGATAAACAAAGATATGATCTGGGAGAAAGTTCATCTAGAAAAGTATTCAAGTATGAGGAGGAAATGAGAGAGATTGAAGAAGAGGAGAGAAAGATAGAGGAGCTTGAAGCACTTATTGTCAAAAGAGAAGCCAGAGGAGAATGTAAGTATAAAGGAAAATTTCCTATTAAATGTTTTTCTTGCAATAAGATAGGTCATTTTTCATCAAGGTGTCCAGAAAGAGTCCCTAAACCAAAACCTAACAAGCCTAGATTTCAAAGAAAGTGCTATTATGCTGCTGATGAAGGTGTGACAGATGATGAATCTAATAAAGGAAATGGAAGTGAAGATGAATGGGTATTTATTGCTATCAAGGAAAATGATCCTGTATCTACTAAATCTGTTAGTTGCTCAAATGTGGAGAAAGCCCCAGTGACCAGAGTTGAAGAGAAAGATGAATGGGTGATTGATAGTGGATGCTCTCATCACATGACAGGTGAAAAAAGAAAATTTGTGAGTCTATAAAAGTATGATGGTCGTGTTGTAATATTTGGTGATGACAAAGCAGGTGTAATCCATGGAAGAGGATCCATTTCTCTTGATGGTAAGAATAATACTGATGATTTTTTATATGTGGAAGGTTTGAAGCATAACCTCTTAGGTTTCAGATAGATGGTTGACAAGGGATACAACTTCAATTCAAGAATGGTAAGTGTAGAATATTGGGGAGTTCTGGAAATGTGATTGCTTCAGGTACAAAAATAAAAGGTAACATCTTTCACCTAAATGCTTCTAGTAAAATTTGTTTGATTGCTTAAGTTGAAGAAAGTTGGTTGTGGCATAGGAGAATGTGTCATGTAAACTTTGACAATATTATCAAGATAAGTTCTACTCAGGCAGTGAGAGATCTTCCTAAGTTGCTAAAGCCTACTAATACTATATGCGAGGAATTTCAGTTAGGGAAGCAAACTAGAACTTCATTTCAGAGAAAAAAACATTGTTCGAAAGAAGTGTTGGAGAAACCATACTGATTGTGTGGTCCTTCAAGACTCAAAGCTTACAAGGGAGATAGGTACTTCAGAGTTACTTATTGATGATTACTCTACAAGATTGATGTGGGTTGCTTTCTTAAGGGAGAAATCTGAAGCTCTAGAGAAATTCATGATTTTTAAGGCTATGGTTGAGACATAGATAGGTCTGAAGATTAAATGTCTAAGATTAGATAGAGGTGGTGAATTCACTTCTCATGAGTTTAATTCTTTTTGTGAAGTGCATGGAATAAAGAGATAATTATCTGCCCCGCGGACTCCTCAGCAAAATGGAGTTGTGGAAAGGAAGAAAAAGATAGTTCAAGATGCTGCTAGAACTATAATGCTGGAAGGAAATGTTCCTCATATCTATTGGAGAGAAGTTATGAGTACTGTTGTTTACATCCTCAACCAAGTACAAGTCAAAGGTGATAATGGTAAGAATTTTTTTGAGCTATGGACTGGTCATAAGCCTACTGTTAGATATTTCAAAATCTTTGGGAGTAAATGCTATATCGGAAGAGATGAAGAGATAGGAAAGTTTGATGCTAGGAGTGATGAGGAATATTTCTTGGTTATTGTACTAGAGTAAAAGACCTACGGTGCTACAACAAAGAGATTGAGAGGAAAGTAGTTGAAAATTACAAATGTCAAAGTTGATGAAGACATAGCTAGACCATCTAGAACACAGTAAGGATATGATTGAGATGATTAGAATAACAATTGATCCGCGGAAAGAATGTTCAAAATCAAAATCAAGTTCAAATCATTCTGATGAATCAAAAAAATGAAGAGGAAGGAACTAGTGAAAGTGCAAAAGAGAGATCACAAGAGCCAAAAGTTCATGAACATCCTAAGACTCCAAGGTATGTAAGACTAAATCATTCAGAAGATAAGATTATAGGTGATAAGTATAAAGGTGTTCAAACTAGGAGAAATATTGTAGAATCTTGTTTTGATTTCAAGGTGAGCATGAAGCATACAAAAGATGAACAATGCGTTAGGAAGCAATGAAGAAAAGAGGCACAACAAATTGAGAAGAATAATACTGTTCCTGGAGCCTAGGACAAAAATGTAGTGGAACTAAATAGGTCTTTAGAAACAAGTTGAATGAGCAAGGGGTAGAAGTTGTTAGAAACAAGATGGTGTGTAAAGGATATTCAGATGGAAGAATTGGTGAAGGAAACTTTCCTTGTTTGCTTTAAGTTGGAAGTTGTGAGACTATTTCTTGCTTATGCTGCTTACAAAAACTACAAGGTTTATTAGATGGATGTCAAGTTAGCATTTCTGAATGGCAAATTGGAAGAAGAAGTGTATGTTGAGCAACCTAATGGATTTAAATTAATTGATTAGGGAGATATGGTTTGTTGGTTGAAGAAAGCATTACATGGACTTAAGCAAGCCCCGAAAGCATGGTATGCCAAATTGGACAAGTATTTGTTGAAGTTTGGATTAAAGGATACTTTTGAGTATCTCAGAGGGAAGCTAGGGGTGATTACCCCTCTTAATTGGAACTATGATGCATTGAATTGCATCACTTTATGCATTTCATAGTCATATCTTGATCATAATTGAGGTTGTGGTGGTTGCTACTCAGGGGGAGTAGTCAGATGTTCAAATATGTGGTTCAAAGCTTGTGTGAAGAAAAAGATCTTTGTCATTGATGTCAAAGGGGAGAAGAGTCATGTGAAAATTTGTGAATTATCTGAGGAAGAAGAGTCATGTGGGAGAAGAGTTGTTGAGGAGAAAAGAGTCAAAACCTAAGGGGTAAAGAAATGATAAAAAGGTAGTTGCGTTGATGAATTGTTTTACATCACATGTTGCCATCAATGCCAAGGGAGATAGTTGGATGTTGGTTGTGTTTTACGATATGTGGTTGTCATTGATGTCAACACTATTAGCAGTAATAATCTTAGAGGCTGTATATGTCGAGGATATTAGAAAATTGTAATAGAAATAAGTTGTGGAGTTATCGATTTAATGAAGTGAAGTTAGATACATTTGGTGAGTTAGGAGTACATTGATGATCAGAGGTTGTGGATTAAATAGTTTCTTGTTGGTATATCTAGTTTATCTATATGTGTTAAGTTTCAGAGATCCGTGTGAATTTGTGCATTGTTGAAGATTTGTATTCTGACATTTTTTTTGTTGCTTCAGTTGATGTTCCTGGATGAAGGTGATTTGATTTTAGCAAGTTCAGTCACTACGAATGCTTCTCTAGTGATTCATGATGTTTTTGGATGTTTCTAGATCATGCTCTATCTGTGTTGTACACCCACATTGATTGTTGTGCTCGCGATTCAAGATTTTCTTTTGCATGTTCATGTTTTCACACGTTCTTGGTGACGAGGTGTGTTGAAGCATGTTATTGGATCTTTTGAGGATTCATTTTGAAGGTGTGTTCATGTTTGAGGAGAATTTTATTTTGGGTCTTCAATATTTGGCAATACCAACCTTAGCGATTAAGCATTAATAATAATCTTTAATGTTTTGAATATGGATTTGTATTCATTTTATTATTTTTCATTAGGGCGGCATGTAGTAATGCAATTTCTTGTTAATGAATATAGCGACAATTGTTTTATGATTTGACATGAGTATGTAAGTGTGTAGTCCCTAGCAATGCCGAATGTATTCGAGATCTTTCAAAGAAGCTGAGAAGAAGAGTGTGAAGAAAGAGAGTGAAGAAGTGTTCATGTGGTTAACCAGAACTATAATCAGGCATTAGTAGATGCTATTCTCTTAGTTCAAATCTTGTGGATGTAAATATTTTGTAAGATAGTGTGTCTTCCTTTAGGCAGTAAGCCTTTTGTAATTGAGCAGTGAGCTCTAGGCGGTGCGCTTGAATGCATGTGCATTCCCCATTCATATATCTTTATACTTCTAACAGGGTATAATCTTGTGGACTAACCTCCACCGTGGTTTTTCCCATAACAAGGTTTCCACGTAAAAAATCTTGGTGTTATGTGTGTTTCTGATGTGTTGTTGATTTATGCTTTCATGGTTACTGATCATATCTGAGAATACGGTTAATAAGTTGAATAAAGTTTGAAATTCTGTGACAACTGATTCACCCCCCCCCTCTCAGTTGTCTGCCCTTGTGTTGCCAACACCTCATGGAATTTTTTTAATTATGGGATGTTTTGTCATCATGGATTTTGATTCTTGACATATTTTGATGTTACCATATACACATTATACTCATGCATGCATGCTTATCCTCATCGAATATGGTTTTGTGGTAATATGTGAATGATCAAACTAACTTGATGATCTTTCTTATTGTTATTTTATGAGTGGTTGATTTTATGATTAGATTAGACCTTACCATCAACAAGTAAATATATACTCCTAATATATATATCAAAATAAAGAAATAATATTAACTAAAATATAAAATGAAATAAAATATAATTAAAAAATGAATAGTGATATGTATGATGATATTAAAGACAACATTAAAGATTGTTATTAAACTTTCACAAATAATGAAACAATGGAGCTAAGATCATTGGTGAAATATGGCCAGCCTAACATGAATTATTGATATAAAATAACATATCCTCTACAACAAAGGAAATAAAAAAATGGTAAAAGTAACAATTCTAGTAAGATGCTAGTTGGAATATCTACCCACAATAATAATGTATTAATAATTTTATTTATTTTATGACCTAGTCGAAGGAGATTATGTGGTGATATTTATGCAAATGAACAACTCTAATACTTTAATATAGTCATCATTCCTTGTATATATGTTGTACATAATGACACTTGTTATGTCAAAAGTTGCTTGCAAAATTTCCTTTTAATAAGAATGATAGTAATAAGCATAATAATAATAGTTCAAGTTGAGTATTGAAAGATGCCTTAGAAAGATATATGATTGGCGCATAGAAATAGTGACATTACTTTATTCTAGTTAGTCCAAGGTGTTATATCAATGTGAATCCGAACTAGACCTTGCTGGTTAATCGAAAGGCATAGAGACAATTTTCATATAGAAGAAAACTTTCCAAATAACAACATCCCCAGGTTTCATCTTTTCAAAAAAGTAATATTATTATATAATTATATAGAGAGCATTATATTTTACCTTTTGATTTTTTATATTTATAACATTACCTAGATTCAAGTGGCCAATTGTATGTAATCTATTCCATACCGTACCTTTTGGGCGACGTGTTAGATTTCAAGGTTGTTTATCCAACAACATTTGATGCATGTAGGCTCATGACCATGTGTGTACATGGTTAATAGTGAATGGGTTTTCATGTTGAATAATAAAAAAAAAGGTTGTGTTCTTGTCCTATGTGTAAAATTTAGGGCATGACATCCTCCAATCCTCCAACTTGAACAAGGAATATTCCTTTTTCAAAAAAGAGAATATTCCTAATTCAAATTTAAATTCTTCCCTCCAATTCAAAATATCTCCAACCTATTTTCCATAAAAAATAGGGATATTTTGGGCTCTCATGAATCCTCAACCATTAATACTCCTTGATCTTCCCTCATCTCCTTGATTTTCTCTCATCCATTGATCTCTATTTTCAATATTGGCCATTGATTAGAATTCCTAAAATCTATAAAACAATTCCTTTGATCATCAAATTCATTCACAATCCTCATAAGCACACTCTAGAATTCTTGAGCAAATCTTGAGCACTTGAGAACACTTATTTTATGAACCAAACCTCTCATCAAGCTTTTGCAACATATGCACAATTTGAGCAATCCACATCACAAATTAGCATCAATCCATAATGGGATTGAAGGTTTACATTCTCTATTGATTTAATTTCTTTGAATTTGTGCATTTCTTTAGATTAAATCATTTGAATCTTGTGCAAGTTAATTTCATTGAGTATGGGTTTGTATGATCCTAATATTGTATTTTTTTAGTGTTTTTAGACTCTAATTACTTCAATTATGCTTTCATTTGATCACCATATTCTCCCTTATGATATTTTGGCATACCTGGTGGGACCCACATTCTGGATTTAACCTTTTGCGAAGTTTTTGTTAGCCTATAGGTTATAGAGAAAGTTCGATGCTTTTTTTTTATGCAATGCGACGCTTCTACAAAATATTGATCCATATGCAGAGAAAATGTTGAAGCTTTTGTATAAACCCAATGCTTCTGACTGATGCATTATTTTGTCTATCTATTAGAATTTCAACGCTTTTGTCAAAGTGTGACATATATGCACAAAATCCTAACATGTTTGACTGTCCAAAGATCAATGTTTTTGTAGTAATTCAACCATTTTGTTCTAACTATTTTTTGATTGTTTGCAAGAATCCTAATGCTTATGTTCAAGTGTCGATGCATTTGCATAAGGGCGATGCTTTTGATTGTGTAATAGTGTGACACTTTTACAGAAGCTTGATGCTTTTATCAGGTATCGATGCTTCTATTATGATAAGGTTTGCAATTTATTAGTTTGACTTAATTTCATTTACCTAACCCTAATTGACCTCTATTTTTTTATCTTGTCTATCTAAGCTAACAATTTGTAGTGTGTGTCAATCAATGGAAGAAGACTAAGAAAAAAATAATACTAGTTCATTTTGGTGTTGTAGGTTTTTTATTTAGTCTAGGACTCACATTTATCTTGGTGCACTTAAAATAAACTTCACATTTCATTTGGTGTACCTAAAAAGAAACTACAAATCTCACATTTCATTTTGGTGCATTTAAAAATTAACAATACAACTATCGTTTTCCTTTGGTGTACCTAAAAAGAACAAACAACTTGCACACCTAGATTTGGGCTTAAAACTGAACAATGCAACTTTTATTTTATTTCATTGTACCTAAAATTGAACAAGACAAATCTCAAATTTGCTTTTAGTGCACCTAAAATGAATTTTTTGATGTGTTTGGTAAGTTGATGTGTGTGTATGCTCTTTCCTTGCGCTTCATACTATCTTGGAAATTAAAAGCACCATTAACTTGCAATCTGTTTGTACACCTTGAGGATTAATGTTCTATGTATGCTCTCCCCTCGTTCCCCTTAAGAATGATCTTGGTGATCAAAAAGAGCATTATTTTTGTTTATTTCAAGTAGG
>VDFB02220154.1:0-17327 GCA_007258455.2 Sequoia sempervirens
CTTGGGGTGACAATATCGGACCTTTGGCCTTAGGGGCAAATCACGAATTACCTAAGGGGTCAAGAAAGCACTTTCCACGTTTCCAAGGTGATGGAAGTCAACATCCTGATGATCATCTTTCAGCCTTTTCAACGGCTTGCGCTGTTTTGCATGTAGGTCATGAAGATGTTGCTGTTCGTCTCTTTGTTGAGACACTCGCGGGAGCTGCTGCCGAATGGTTCAATCATTTGGGGCCCGGTTGCATAACCAACTGGAATACTATGACTGAAAAGTTTCTCGCGAGGTTCAAACCAGCTGAAGATAGCCACCAGTTGTTTGCTCGACTTTCCAATTCAAAGAAGGAGGACAATGAACCAATGAGAGAGTTCGTAGCAAGGTTTAACCGCCTGGTTACTCGTCTTTCATATACACTCAATCCATCGCCTGAGATCCTGTTAAGCAGTTTCATCAATGCACTTCCATCAGAGATAGCCTTTATCATAAGATCGGCGCATGAGACGGAACTGGGAGAAGCACAACAAGGTGCAATAGAAATTGAAGACAACATGATCACCTCAGGAAATATCAGAGGAGATGCTATTAGACCTTTGGTCCAAAGTTCTGCTGATCCATTACTTCAAAGGGTTGCAAATGAAGTAACTATTCTCAAGAGGCAATTGCCACTTCAGCCAACGCCTCTTGCTCAAGTTGCACCACCACCTGCCTTGCCCGCACCACAGCAGCCTTATCAACCTCAGCAGCCATATCAGCCAAGGAGGAATAACTTTCAGCCTTACAACAATTACAAGCCACGAGGGCCACCTCCACCAAGGCAAGCGGCCGACAATACACAAAATGTTGTGTTTTGCTCTTTTCATGATTCCACTGAACATGCCGGCGCATCTTGCCCTGAAAATGTCAGAATGAACGAGATAATGGGATATGCCGAAGCTGCACCTGCACCAAGTTTCGTTCCAACTCTAAGTTCGAATGTTGTCTTACCTCAATCGGACAACTTCGATGGCGACTCCGCAACGGGCTACTTTGAAAGTGAACCCGATTTTGAAAAACAAGAAGAAGATATTTGTCAGTACTCTCTTGCAGTTAATCCTGAGAATCATACGACTCCTGTGTTCACCAGAGCTCAACATCTGAGGGCACGCAAAGAAGAAGAAGAAGAGAGGTTGAAGATATCAAGAGAAAAAGTAAAAGAAGTAGCTTCTACTTCAAATATTAAATCTTCTCAAGAGAACATGAAAGTAGTTGCTGAAGGTTCGTCCTCAGCAAATTTTGATATTGTAGATTCATTGATGAAGAACAAAGTGCAGATTTCTCAGTTAGAGTATCTCCAAGATCATCCAGAGCAAGTGGACCGACTTCTCAAATTCGTGAAGAAAGGACCTACCAAGCAGCCCACATTGCTCGAATCATCCGTTCCGGCGGAAGACAAGCCTAAGCCCTTCTATATTTCTCTATATATAGGAGGTTACAAATTGAGCAATTGTATCATCGATTCCGGAGCTTCCGACAACGTCATGCCTCTACAAGTGATGAATGCTCTAGGACTTTCGTGCACCAAGACAAAGGACAAATGCTACTCACTGGAGTCCAAGTCGGTGCCGTTGGTCGGTCAATTGAAAGATGCTCAAGTAAGGTTGGCGGCTTGTCCTGAAAAGAAAATCATGATGACCATCCTAGTAGCTGACATTCCAGCAAGCTATGGGATGCTATTAAGCAGAAGCTTTTGCAAGGACCTCGGTGGAGAGATTCAGATGGATTGGTCTTCTGCAAATATTCCGTTAAAGAAAGGAACTTTCAAGCTGGAACCAGAACCCAAATCTCGATTTGCGGTCGTGAAGTCTCAAGATCCTCAAGCTCAAGTTCTATATCAAGAAACGGGTCTTGGTACTTACGCCATGCTGTCGGAGGTTCCTGAAGAAAGTCAAGAGGTCGCATGCATCGTAGAGAAATCAGCAGATGATCCTAAGTTGTGGACTTTGCAGTTCGATGGGAGTTGTTCCACTGCTGGTTCAGGAGCGGGAGTTGTGATAATTTCTCCCGAAGGACAATTGTATCCTTTTGCATACCGCTTGCAATTTGAATGTACAAATAATACGGCGGAATATGAGGCGCTTTTACTAGGTCTCAGGAATGCAAAAGATATGGGTATCAAATACCTTAAGGTCGAAGGTGATGCGGAGCTTGTTGTAAAGCAAGTCAGAGATCAATTCAGAGTGAAAGCAGATCGTCTTCGACATTATAGAAATAGGGTGTGGAATGCAATAGATTGGTTCGAAGCATTTGATATCAAGTACATTCCACGTCTGGAAAATAGCAGAGCAGATGCCCTCGCGGTATCAGCTTCACTTTTCATGCCACATTCTGACTTTCGTCAGAATGCGTTTGCCATTGAATTAATATACAGGCCAGCTGTACCTGACAACTGTGACAATTGGCAAGTCTTTAACGATGATGAACACATTAAGGAGTTTCTTGTTATGGGAGATAATTTCAAGGAATTGTTCTTTGAAGGCAGTTCATCTACTCACAGAGAAGCAATAACAGAAGTTTCTGATACGCCAAAGATTGCTGAAGATAAAGAAGTTCCAGAAGAACCAGAATCCAGCATAATCCAGTTGAAAGGAAATAAAATTCCCAAGGGTTTAGTTTCCTTGGAGAATATTTTTGACAGGCATGACAGATACATTCAAGATCAGAGAAATTCAAGTGACAGAACTTCTGCCGAATATCAACAAGTCAATATTGGTACAATTGACAAGCCCAAGCTTGTTAATTTAGGTACATGTTGCACGGTGGAGGAGAGCGAGAAGTTCATTTCTTTGTTCCAGCAATACCGAGATGTCTTCGCCTGGTCATATGAAGATTTAAAAGTTTTTACACCAAGAGAATTGTCTCACACAATTCCTCTTCGACCTGAAGCAAAGCCCTTCAGGCAAAAGCAAAGACACTACAATCCGCGGATTCAAGACACCATCTACGCGGAGATCCAGAAGATGGTGAATGCAAAGATCATCTTTCCGATCCATCATTCCACTTGGGTGTCGAATATAGTTCCTGTGCGCAAGAAGAACGGAGAAATCAGAATTTGCGTCGATTTCAGGAACCTGAATCAATCATCGCTCAAGGATAATTATCCTTTGCCGATCATGGAGCACACTTTACAGACGGTTACCGGTTCAGAGATGCTGTCTTTATTGGACGGTTTTTCTGGTTATAATCAAATAGCGGTGGCTGAGGAAGATCAATTCAAGACGGCATTCACAACCCCGTGGGGTACGTTTGCCTATGAAAGAATGCCCTTCGGCCTCATCAACGCCGGTGCTACATTTCAAAGAGCCATGGATTTGGCGTTTGGTGATTTGAAGAATAAAGTAATAGTGGTCTATCTTGACGACCTCACTGTTTTCTCGAAGACACGACAAGATCACTTTTCACATCTAGGGAAAGTCTTTGAGAGATGCAGATATCATAAAATATCATTGAATCCTAAGAAGTCTATCTTCGCGGTGACGGAAGGCAAGTTGCTTGGCCACATCGTCTCCAAGGAAGGAACTCGAATTGACCCAAGTCGGGTTGAAGCTATCCAAAGTTTGTCTCTTCCAACAAGTAGAACAGGGGTACACTCTTTCTTTGGTAAGGTAAATTTCATACGAAGATTTGTACCAGATTTTTCTGAGTTGACTAAAGATATATCTGCTATGATGAAGAAGAAGACAGTTTTCAAGTGGACGGAAGAAGGAAAGAAGGCGTTCGCAGCGATAAAAGAAGCCATCAGTCGAGCTCCAGTGCTAGTTCGTCCTGATTTTGAAAAGGAATTTATCCTTTATTGTTATGCATCAGAGTATACTCTGTCTGCCATTCTGACACAAAAGTTAAACGAAGAAACTGAATCTCCAATAGCTTTCATGAGCTGCAGTTTCAAGGACAGCGAATCAAGATACTCTCAGATTGAAAAGAATGCCTATGCGGTGGTTCGAGCTGTAAAGAATTTCAGATTCTATATCCTAAATTCTCACACCGTTGTGTATGTCACAGATCCAGCAGTAAAGAGCGTGTTAACTCAACAGGAGATGGGCTCCAAAAGAGGAAACTGGATCGCGAAGGTTCAAGAGTATGACTTGGAGATCAAGCCGACCAAACTCGTTCGCGGGAGAGGTCTTTGTCAGTTGATGGCGGAAGATGGTGATAAGAAACTTCAAGCTAAAGGTATACCTGAGATTGAACCTGAAGTTAAAGAAGACCTTCCAATGGTCTTGCTGATCGAGTCTTCGGGTGAATGGTTTACTGAGATATGGTATTACCTAACATACGGTGATTGTCCAAATCACCTGAACAAGCAACAAAGGAGAACGCTTAAGCTAAAAGCGCAGAATTATATAATCATCAGCAATGTTTTGTACAAGCGGGGCCTTGACGGAACATTCTTGTTGTGTGTTACCAAAGATCAACAACGGCGCTTGCTGGAAGCTTTCCATAATCAAGCATGCGGTGGTCACTTTTCATCGAAGGTAACAGCTTTTAAAATCTTGCGGGCTCAGTTCTTTTGGCCGACTATGTTCCGCGATGCATACGAGTGGGTACATAAATGTCAGTTGTGTCAGCAGTTTGTTGGCAAAGCAAAGTTAGCAGCCGCTCCTCTCAGGCCAGTTGTTATAGATGCTCCATTTCAGCAATGGGGTCTAGATTTTATTGGTCCTATCAACCCACGTTCCAGCAAGGGGCATATTTATGTCCTTACAGCCACTGATTACTTCACTAAGTGGGTTGAAGCCATTCCTACCAAGCGAGCTACGTCCGAGGTCGTGTGTGAATTCTTAAAGGAAAACATTGTCACACGCTTTGGAGTGCCTCGCAAAATTGTGACAGATAATGCAACATGTTTCTCATCAGAGGAGCTAATGGAGTTCTGTTTTGATCACAGCATTACACTATCTCATTCATCAGATTATTACCCCCAGGCTAATGGACAGGCTGAATCATCAAACAAGAACATTGTCACAATCATTCGCAAGTTGGTTGATTCCAGTCAGCGAACTTGGCACAAGAAACTTTATGATGCTCTCTGGGCCGACAGAATTACTCCGAAGAGAGCCATTGGTACCTCACCCTTTATACTCCTGTATGGTACAGAAGCAATGATACCCATCACATTGGAGTTGTCCGCCTTGCAGCTGGCGACCTCAGTAGAAGATGGAGAGTTCACAGATCCTGTTCAGAAGCGTATCTTGTACCTGACTAAGCTTCAAGAAGAAAGGGAAGAGGTAGTAGATAGAATCACTCAGCACCAAGAGCGGGTGAAGAAAATTTTTGACAAGAAAGCTCGCCAACGAGATTTCGAGGTTGGAGATCAAGTCCTCTTATGGGATAAGAGACATGAGCCAAAGGGAATGCATGGGAAATTTGATTCCTTGTGGCTGGGACCTTTCAAGATTCACGAGCTCGCCGGAGAGAATACTTATATTCTCTCGCGCTTGGATGGAAGTCTCCTCCCTCTACCACACAGCGGGCAGTACCTAAAGCACTTCATCCCTTCGGGGGTGGAGTAAGTTCTCAAAACTCAATCTTTGTACATATTTTTCATTGCTTTTCGTGACGTGTTTCCCCTTTCCGTGATGTTTTCGTTATGTTGTTTTTCCCCTTTTCGTAATAGTCCTGTCGTGTTTTAGGTGATTAGGAGTCTTGTTTTAGGTGATTAGTAGGGAAGTCCAACTATTAGGTGATTTTTAGGAAGCCCGGTTATAGGTGATTAAGGAATGTCCTGCAAATTAGGTGATTAGGAAATGATGCTGACTCCGATACCCAATGGACAAGGCACTGGTCTAAGCGTAAAACTTCAGAGATTCTATGGTTCTCCTATGCCGAAAGTATCCGCCATGGTCCCCAAACAGAGCCAATGTTGTACCCCAAAATTAAAATTATTGTTACACTTAGACATTTTGAAGAAATGAGTAATAGTCTTGTCAAATCAGTCAAAAAGGTCAAAATTTGGGTGTGCATGTCTTGCATGGAGGGTTAAAACACAAATTTTTCAATTTCTGACAATCTGGGTCTGCTAGGAGCAGCTTAACCTACAAAACCCAGATCTCGATTTTTCATCCCTAAATTTTTAGGAAAGCGCTATTTTTAGAAATTTTCTCGAGAAATAGTAGCGTTCACGGGTTTTCGGGTTTTCTTTGAAGCGGATCGCAGCAAAATTTTCTAAAATAGAAAATTTCTAAAATAGAAAGTTAGTCCGGCCAGTCAATTGATTTTTGATTGGCTCAAAATAATGTCATTATCGGTAGAGATGCGTTGAGAATCTTAAAATATCGGTTTTGCCCTACAGGGTCTATTCAGCTTTTTCAGAAGCATATCTGGAGTTCCGAGGTCATCAATGGAGGTCATCCGACTGCCAGGCGTTAATTTTAGCATTCAAAACTTCCAGCAGAAAGTGAAATGATGAACATGCACGAGGATCGAGGAAGAAAAGTGAAAAGTCATGAAAATTTTCTAAGTCTGCTAAGTTTGGGCGCCCCAGTTGAACAAAGGCGCCCACCTTTTTAGGGCATCAGATGAAGAAATTAGGGTTACGGTCTCCAATGGAAGTTGCTCAGTTTTCAGTCAGCTTCGCGATGGATATCCCCGTCAGAGCATCTGATGATCCAGTCTCCGGCAAATTCAAGTCAAAGTAGAAGGTATGAAGTGAAAATCCGAAACTTGAAGTTGAATAAATTATGAATTTTTCTAAGTCTGGAGAAATTAGGCGCCCTAAGAAGAGAAAGGCGCCCAACTTTTCAAGGATGCAGACAGAGGAATTTGCAGTCAAAGTTACAACGGGATGTCTTCAGAATTCAACTGGCTTTGCAGTGAGCTATTCAGCACGACAAACGGAGCTCGCAGTCATCAGATTCAAAAGGCTGAACAGAAGGTCCGGCGAGAGGTGAGAAGAGAAATTCAAAGCAAAAGTGAAAAAGGTGAAAAATAAACTAAGTGTTGGTAAACTGGGCGCCCCCAGTCAAGATAGGCGCCCAACCTTTTGAAGGGTAAAAATCCACTTTTTGACAAACGTGTCTCCAGAGCACCCCCCTTCATTCTTCGTCAGCTTCGCAATGAGCACAGCCATCAGTCAATCCTACGCCCGGAGCTTAAGATCCAACAAGGTCATCTGAAGAAGTGAGGGACCTGAATAAATTGGAAAATTTTCTAAGTCTGATGAAAGTGGGCGCCCCCCTTGAAGAAAGGCGCCCAAGCTTTAAAGCCTTCAGATGATGGAATTTGCAGAAGTAACGTCCAAGAAGGCCTCGCCAAAATCAGTCTGGCTATCCAACGAAACCCTCAGGCAGTCAGTCCGATCAACGTAGCTCCCGGAATCGAAGATTCACCAGAAGATCAAAGGGAGAAGGAAGAACTTGGAAGTCAGGAAAATGGCTAACACTGGAGAAGTTGGGCGCCCCTAGAAGGAAAAGCCTCCCATGAATTCGGAGGTCGAGATCAAATTTTTAGCCGGAGGTGCCTCCAGAACATCTTCTTCAGAATCAGTCCAGCTCCGCAGTAAACCACTCAGCTCGCCTATCGGGTAAACAAATCAACGAGAAATCAGAGGCGAAGTGGCATGTTAAAATTGAGAAAAGTTGAAAAAGTTGAAATTTTGACTAACACTGGTGAAGTTGAGCGCCCCTCTTGGAGAAAGGCGCCCAAATCTTCATGCCTTTTTGAGATTTTCAAAATTTCAAAATTGTGAGAAGAGGAAGATGGCGTCCAAGTTGAGAAGATGAGATTTAGGGTTTTGAAATAAAAGCAGAAAAAAGCAAAACCTAAAATCAAAACCTAAGTCTATTTAACACTTCTTTTCAATGTATTTTTCATTATTTTTGCAGGTAGCATCCAGAGGAGAAAGTTGGAGCAGCAAGTTTGAGAAATTTTTGTGATTAAAGAATTCATAGTTGCTGGTTTTACATCAGATTTTTCAGACTAGCAAGCATAAACCCTTGCTTTTTCAAGCTTTTTGTTCCGGAAGATCAAGTTTTTTCAAACAGGAAGCCAAGGCTTTCAATTTTTCAGTCATCTGGGTCTTTTTGCCTCCACCTTCTGAAGATTTTTTCAAGAAACTTCATCAAGTTGCAGCAAGTGCTTTTATCTTGCATGTCAGTGAAAACCTCAGAGCATTCATATTTCAACCATCTGGGTCCTTTCCAATCAGTCTTCTGAAGAAAACCCATATCGCAGTTTTTTTTTTGAAAACCTAGGGTTGGCTGCTTTTTTCGATCAAGCGTCAGGGTTTTGCAAATCCAATCAACTGGGTCCATTTCTAATGATATTCTGAACAAAACCCAGATGCCAGCTTTTTTCAGGAAAAATTGAAGAAATTAGGGTTTGCTGCTTTTTCAGTCAAAATTCAAGATTTTCAAAAATGGACGATCTGGGTTGTCTTGTATCGTCATTCTGAACAAAACCCATATCTCAGAAAAAAATTTCAAAAAATTCGTCCGTTGAAGCACAAAATCAGCATTCCACAAAATAGAAATTGTTCAAGACTTAATGCGAACCCGAGCCCGAGGATTCTGATCATTCTTCAAGTTTTGAAATGGAATTACCTCTAATGTTTTCAAGTCGAGAATCGGCACTTTTCGATTTACATCTTTTTCACGATTACATCAAAACAGCTGAGACAGACTTGCATCATGTCAAGCCGGTATTCGATCTTCATCCATTGGAGAGAGCAGGCAACGCTTCAATCAGGAACCTGGGTCATTCTGGACTCCTCGCAGCAGCGTCTATTCCTATATCAGTTCAGAGCCTTGAGTTCGTAATCGCTTGCATTAAGCATTACAACCCGACTACTAGGGAGATCCAGTCAGCAGATGGTAGGTTAATTTGCAGTTTAAAGCCTGATATGGTTGAAAAGTGTTTTCCATTCCCCCGTGGCCTGAAAGTGTAACTCTTTCGAGGGATGAATGTGAAAAGATGTGGAATATGCACAAAGACAAATACAGCAAGAAGATTGTACCGAAGTGAATGAAAGAAAAAGACTCTGCCAAGTCACACTTCCATATTTCAGTGATGTCAGTAAAGTTCAATAAAGCGGCCAATGAGATCGAAGATTTCCTGAGATCTATTGCAGATGTTGAAGATATTCTTGAAAAGCGTTGTTTTGCTGTTGATGGCATAGATGCACCGAACCGGGACACAGTCTCAAACTTCCTAGCGGATGTGATCGAGCTTTAAAGCAGCTTTCTTCTAGAAGCTTTCTTTCCCGCTTTCTTTCTATTCTTGGAATAATCCTTATCCATTCTTTGAGGATAGAAAGAAGATAAGATATAATAGTTGGTGTTTCCCGCTTTTTCTGCTTTCTAGGATTTTATCTTTCTAGATTTAGTAATAAAGCTTGCTTGCTGAGCAAGCCCTAGATTGTGAAAGCAAAAGGATTTTAGGGTTCCCTACTCCCTCTGCTTCTCTATAAATAAAACCTTTGCTCATTTATTTTCTTTATGGTTATTGTCATAGCAAATTCGCGAGCGCTGAATTGCAGCATTGTTATTAGGTTCGATTCACTTAGTTAACGGTTATTGTGATAACAAAACGCTGAGCCTATTTTGCCTTCTATTTGTTATTCAGTTTCAGTTCAGTTGTATTGTGATAAGCAAATTGTTGAGCCTCTTTAGCCAACAAGGAGTTAGTAAGATTGCTGTTTTCTATTGTGTTAAGAATAAGTTTGCAAGCCTCCTTAGCTGCAATTTCTTGTTCAAGGCATGTTAGAAGGGAGTTTTTGTTTCAGATATTTAAGTAATAAAATCACGAGCCTCTTTTGCCTTGGTCGAAAATCTCAGATTTCCGTGATCTATGTTACGCTTTTATGATCTTTATTTCAGCTTACAGTGAAGTGTGTAGGTGTTTGTTGGAAGAAAGATTATTGAAGTATTTTTGTCAGAGAATCTACCTTGTTAATTTCTAACTTCTCTTGCTCTGCTATTACTTGAGAGGTTAGGAACGTCTTTAGTCTAGGTTAGTCGTAGTTGAAATTCTTATCAGAAAATCTCAGCTGCGGCGTTTGTGTTTAAAAAACCTTGTGCTCTAAGCTGATCCAAAAAGATAGGCAACTTAGTTTTAGTTTACTTTCTTTCAAACACCATCGGCAAGAGGGAGCTTCCCCTCCTAATTTGAAGAGCAGTTTATCTGTGCATAGCTGTCCGTTTTCAAATCCGCATTCCAGAGGTGCGAATTTAAACGCCAACACAAATATATGATCCCTGTACTGTTTACAATCTTTGCAGAAGACTTACATAAAGCATTTCACAAAATCACTATTGAATGATATACAATGATAAATGCAATTACTGCTGCTGTATTTCCTAATCTTCAAGTTGCAGCTTACTGACAACTACAGAATTACCAATCTGCTGTTTATGATAGCAATCTGTGCTTGCTGTATAAAAACTCAAATACCAGATGGCAACAGACAGACCAACGATTCACAATGTATGACGACTCAACATGCATACATTAAGCTACAACCAATATTTAATGACCACACCTGAAAGTGTCGATGTCCAGCTAGCATGGTCATGGAATGTGGTGCGCTGCCCAGAACTGAGAATCATGTCTTATTTGCTTTTAGAAAAAAGTCGTGCTTTGTTTTACCCATATACATCCTCAGTCGAATATCTGTCCCCTACAAGACATTTTGTCTTATCCAAGCAGCTTGCTAAGTGAAACAGGACCTGACCCAATGATCTCTCACACCTTTCGATAGAATATTGACCCGGCTTATTACAAGTCAATATCGGTGCTGTTGCCGAATCTGGGGATTTTATTGAGATTGAGTTTTGCGATTAACCGAATCCTCCTAAAATCCCGACTTGCATTTAAGCGGCTCCGGAGTGGATTGCTTTATAAGCGTCCATTCCTAGTATATTCACCGCGCCTCGAGTTGTCTTCTACTTTCGACTTTTATCAAATATTCTCCTTAAAACTGCGTTGGCTCAAAGCGGGGATGGAGCTCTCTTGCCGCGGTGGCGGATTTTTGTCTTATGGCTATTCCCTATTTGAGGAAGTTATAGCTTCTCCCCGCAGTTATGATTGTTCCAATATTATAAATCAATTTATTGCTAAGCTGGCGGCAGACTTCCAAGGACGTCTTTCTTAATATCCTTTGTTCTATACAAACTGCTCCCGACAAAAGACAAACTCTGAGATGGCGCTTCCTTCAGATGATTCGTCTTTTGCTGATGATAATATTTGATGAGCCCGATAAATGTTGAAGCAGCTCCCGAAATTTTTTATTTCTTTTTTTGTCTGATTCTCCAATAGCACTTTGGTCCTGAAGCGGCTCCTTTTGTCTTTTTGTGTCAAACAGAGACTCTCGATAACAATTTCCGTCTGGCCTATTCACGTCACTCAAAACAAAGACTCTGTTTGTCGTTTCTTGCCAAAATTTGACCGACGCTTCCTTCCAAAGGTTCCGTCTCTATCTCAAGTCCACGATATAAGCTGGTTGTCCCTTCTGCGATGAGCTGTCACGACTTCTTTTAAACTCGGATCTTTTCAATGTTAAATGCCACGATTCTAAGCTCCTGTGTTGATTTTTTTTAAATGCTCCCGTGAACGAATAGAAGGGAGGCTGTTTACCTTTAAGGCCCGATAAATTAAAAATCACGGCATGCCTTATCTTCCCTATATTATATTTTTCTGACCTTTTAATATTTGATTCTTACTTCCACGCTGGAGCTTCACATGCCGATAGAATCAGAATAGTCGGCCTCTGAAGAAAACCGATTCTTCACCACACAGGCACCCCTACTATAACATATATTTCCTCTGATTTTTGTCAAAATCAACTACCTAGAAGGATTAAAGCCTTCCAAAACAGAATATCGAACCTCTCCAAATCTGAAAAAACCCCTGCAATTTTTAATATTCTTTTACAGCATCGATTTCCTCCAATCTCCACAGATTTGGCCAAAGGCCATTAAATCTGTAAATAATCAATCCTCCACAACCAATAACCAGATTTTTTTTATTTTTTTTATTTTTTAAAACCCTAATATTCTGAGAAATTTCTTTTGAAACCAACACAGGATGGCGAGGGATTAGGGCTCACGATACCCTTTGTAGAAACCCCTATTCTTGCTGTTTCTGAATCTGTCTGTTTTTTTGATTGTTTTGTGTATTTTTTGGTGTTTTTTGCAGGACAAATGAAATTTGCAATTTTGAAAGAGATTGCTGAATAAATTTAAATAGAATAATACAACTCTGAAAATGATAGAATCTACTGAATCTCCTGATGCCAGATTATTTATTAATCTTCTAGAACGATTACAAATAAGATCCGATGACATGCAACTTAAAAAGCAACAATATTATTGATGTAAAAACCTGGTATTTGCAGCAGATGGTAAAACCCTCGAAGATGCAATCTCTGAATAAGTTCTGTGATAACCTCTGAATGAAGCTACCTCTTTGATAAGCAATGAATCAGCTGATATTTCACAGCCTCTAAACTGCAACACTGAAGATGGCTCGTTCTCCAATGCCTGTAGACAACGGAAACCCTTGGCTTCGTTCTCCGGAAGAAGACTTGATCAAAAATCCATTTCATAACATAATGAGCTCAAATCCCAATGAAACCCTTATATCTCCTCAAGAGTTCGAATTTCCTCAATTAGGTTTTATTTAAATAAATTCGAACTTTTCTTTTTAATTTTTCAATAGTTTTCGAAAGCACTTTTAATTATAAAATATAATTAAAAGTGGCCCCTTCAATGATGGGCGACCCCTTTAGCAAGAATCACTTAAGTTATAATGAAATATTATAACTTTATATTATAATGCTCCAGTAATTAATATTTAATTAATTTAATTAAATATTAATATCTCTCTCATTATTTATCCGATGCCCAATCCGTCTGAAGCTGTCGACTGAGGAAGTGATTCTGAACGCTGCCAAATCCCTACTGCTAAAAATAGCAGGGGTCCCACGCTGACTGCCAAGAACTACTAAAAATAGCAACTTCTGCAAAAAGCGTCTGAATGAGCCCGAACGAAAGCCAACTGATCAAGAACTGCCAATCTGAAGCTGAGCCAACTCCAACTAGACCCTCTATACCATCCATCAGCCTACGAGGGTCGCATAATAGGCTAACTCTTACGAACTCTGATGCTCGCCAAAAATGGGGACATGACAGTCCGCCCTCCCTGAAATTGCTTGACCCCAAGCAATCTCCACTGCAAAGAAACTCCAATCCTCGGGAGGCCCAAAAGAAAAAACTGTGAAATGTCCCACACATCTCGAACTGTCTCCTGTAGCATCAACAAAAACTCAACTGCGCAAGCTATCCCTGGATCCCAAACCCAGAGTGAAAGTCTGTCGTGACTGTCATCCTCAGACTGCCACTGCGCTCTACTGCCTCCAACTTCACCATGCTGAGAATAGTGAAGTAACTCAATGGGACCCATCCAATACTCAGTGCCAAAACTGTCACCACCTGGATCCCAATACAATTTGAATTCACATCCATCTGTCATGCGGAGAAAAAAACTTCTAGAAGCATCTGCTACACTGAATCTCTCCCTGTCCTCTGCTAAACCCTCATGAATGTGATAACTGACCAAGCCATCATGCCAACTGACACCGTAGTCATCCTGTAACCATGTACCCATAAGAAAACCTTGTGACATAAAAGTAGCAAACCCAGTTGGATACATATCGGCATGATGTAAAACTGATAGCTGTTCCTGCAAGTGGTCCCCCGCAAACAGCTGAGTCGGACGCTTGCAGCCGCTAATCCCATCTTCTGAAGATGGTGAATACCCATCCCACAACGGATGGTATAACTTCGGGGCCGATCCACACCGATGCATCATCGAATCCTCCGTGTGTGGACCAAAGGAGAAGTGATAAACACTCCTCACGATGCAATCAAGATAAAATGCTCCCACCTCTGTCAATGGCTGTCCATCATAGTCCTGGGGAAACAAATTAGCATAAGTACAAATCTCCATACTGGATGATGTCCCACATATCTCCTGTGACGACGATGAAGTAGTGACGTGATCTGTCACACAACTCTCGGAAAAATCAACTATCTCATCACAAGAGCTCTCAACCCAAACACTCATCCTATCTGAATTGATTGCACCAATATCTGCGATAGATGTAACCCCATCCTCACTACAACTCGTGGATATAAGATCCTCCTCAACTGCCTCTGTATATAACTGTACTGTATCTGCAGCTGGTGGAGACTGTGCCAAACTCAACTCCACGGTCAACTCCTCCAACCGTGGCTGTGACTCTTGAAGGGCCAACTGAGCACTCTCCAACGAGTCCATAGTCACCTCAAGCTCATGAGTGAGCTCATCAACCTGCTCCTCCTTCCTCTGCAAAGCATCATAACAAATGCAATCCCACTCGAGAAGAAAAACCCTGTCTGCAAGTAGTTTTAGGTAATTTTGTTTCATCATTCCAATTGCTTCTCGAAGTGCATGTATCTCTGCAAGGGAAAAACCACTATCACCGTGCTCATCTGTCAACGGAA
This sequence comes from Sequoia sempervirens, assembly GCA_007258455.2. Lineage (NCBI taxonomy): Eukaryota > Viridiplantae > Streptophyta > Pinopsida > Cupressales > Cupressaceae > Sequoia > Sequoia sempervirens. The sequence goes on from VDFB02220154.1 coordinate 14,514, forward strand.
TACTCCAACCATAGGTAGCTAACATCTGACGAGCAACATCAAAATGCTCAATGGTTGTGGCAATCATATTGTCATTCACCTTTAGTTGCCCAACCAAATGATGAGGATTCTGTAGCTTGAGACCCCCATACAAGTTTTCCGGTTCGCAATATGCACTATGATATGAGGCTGATTCGTCCTCACTCTCCTCATGATAAGCAGCATCATGTGTGCTTTCATCCATGCACACCTCAACATCTAAGGTACTGCTGCTATGTACCTCAAAGGGTGGCTCAACTGATAAGGTAGAAGTTGCTGGTATGACAGTATCTTCACACACTTCTACTCCCAAAGTAACTGCATGCCCATCCAAAGCACGATCCTGGGATTCCATATCAACATATGAACCTTCTAGCTTGTTTTCAAAGGTCTGATCTGAAAAATCAGATTCACCTTGACATGAATCCTCTACATACAATGCAGCATTAGTACCCAATTCCGGAGTACTTTCATGTGACAATTCAATAGGATCATTTTGCACATGTGAAAACACTGCTGTCTCATACTCATGCAAAGTTCCATCATCGCTGTCATGAAAATCAGGACTGTTAGGTGTAGCTTCCCTAGGATCAGTTGTATACTGGTCACCAACTGCTGAAAACTCATTGTAGAGGCTTCGTGACACCTCACTTGAAAAGACATCATGTTCAGATTTAGATTCTTCACGATTACTTTGCTGGTTTGTTTTTTTAGGTTCTGAATCCTCATAGGGAGCCCACATTATTCTATGCGCTTTGCCCTTAGGTCTCAAAGGGCAATCATGGTCTAAGTCGTACGGCTTTCCGCAATAGGAACACAACTTCATTTTGTTTTGCGATGTCGGACCTTTGATGATAGGAAGTGAATTGGATCCTTTAGGCTGTCCCAACTTTGAAAGCATCTGCTCTAAACGCAGCAACTGTTGATTGAACTTGTATTGGGATTGTCCAAGTTCTTTCAATGCTTGTTTATTGCTGGACAATGTTGTCATGTAGCCCATTTTCGCTGTTCAACTTGCCAATCTGGTCAAAAAGAATTTTTATTTCCTACCTCAAAATTTTGTCAAACAGTTTACTTGCAAGCTTCTTAGTGCTGATAAATGTTTTCTGTTTGATGTTTCCTCTTGCATGTTGATGAAGTGCATGAAAAGATCTTTCAAACTAATTTAAACATGCTGTCAATGACAGAAATATCAGCTACAAGCAATTATCTGATTTCAACTGACTGGAAACTCAGGAAATATGCAACTACGAAAACTCAGTTATTCAGTCAAACATATGTCCAACAATCTCCAAACTTCATTGAATTGCAAATATATGATCCCTGTACTGTTTACAATCTTTGCAGAAGACTTACATAAAGCATTTCACAAAATCACTATTGAATGATATACAATGATAAATGCAATTACTGCTGCTGTATTTCCTAATCTTCAAGTTGCAGCTTACTGACAACTACAGAATTACCAATCTGCTGTTTATGATAGCAATCTGTGCTTGCTGTATAAAAACTCAAATGCCAGATGGCAACAGACAGACCAACGATTCACAATGTATGACGACTCAACATGCATACATTAAGCTACAACCAATATTTAATGACCACACTTGAAAGTGTCGATGTCCAGCTAGCATGGTCATGGAATGTGGTGCGCTGCCCAGAACTGAGAATCATATGTCTTATTTGCTTTTAGAAAAAAGTCGTGCTTTGTTTTACCCATATACATCCTCAGTCGAATATCTGTCCCCTACAAGACATTTTGTCTTATCCAAGCAGCTTGCTAAGTGAAACAGGACCTGACCCAATGATCTCTCACCTGCTCGATAGAATATTCTGACGGCTTATTACAAGTCAATATCAGACGCAGCTCCTTCAGAAGATACAGGATTTTATTGAATTGAGTTTTTGCAGTTATCGAATCCTCCTAAAAATCCCACGACTTGCATTTAAGCAGCTTCCGTGGATTGCTTTATAAGCGTCCATTCTAGTATATTCACACGCCTCCCAGAGTTGTCTTCTACTTTCGACTTTATCAAATATTCTCCTTCAGCTTGCGTTGGCTCTCAAGCAGGACTCGACTCTTGCACAGGTGGCCGGATTTTGTCTTATGGCTATTCCCCTATTTCGGAAGTTACATAACTTCTCCCCACAGATTATGATTGTTCCAATATTATAAATCAATTTATTGCTAAGCTGGCGGCAGACTTCCAAGGACGTCTTTCTTAATATCCTTTGTTCTATACAAACTGCTCCCGACAAAAGACAAACTCTGAGATGGCGCTCCCTTCAGATGATTCGTCTTTTGCTGATGATAATATTTGATGAGCCCGATAAATGTTGAAGCAGCTCCCGAAATTTTTTTATTTCTTTTTGTCTGATTCTCCAATAGCACTTTGGTCCTGAAGCGGCTCCTTTTGTCTTTTTGTGTCAAACAGAGACTCTCGATAACAATTTCCGTCTGGCCTATTCACGTCACTCAAAACAAAGACTCTGTTTATCGTTTCTTGCCAAAATTTGACCGACGCTTCCTTCCAAAGGTTCCGTCTCTATCTCAAGTCCACGATATAAGCTGGTTGTCCCTTCTGCGATGAGCTGTCACGACTACTTTTAAACTCGGATCTTTTCAATGTTAAATGCCACGATTCTAAGGCTCCTGTGTTGATTTTTTTTAAATGCTCCCGTGAACGAATAGAAGGGAGGCTGTTTACCTTTAAGGCCCGATAAATTAAAAATCACGGCATGCCTTATCTTCCCTATATTATATTTTTCTGACCTTTTAATATTTGATTCTTACTT
>VDFB02220157.1:0-26950 GCA_007258455.2 Sequoia sempervirens
TATCGGATGATTCTGAGGAAGATATTAATATTTAATTATCTTGATTAAATGAATTATTTAATGTTTATAATATAAAGTTATAATTTAAAATTATAACTTAAGTGATTGCCTTGAGGGGTGCGCCATCATTAAAGGGGGCCAGTTTGACATTTGATATTATATTAAAATTTTCAGCTGAGAACTATGGAGAAATTAAAAGAATTAAAATTGAATATTTTAATGAAACCCTATTCTTAAGGAAATCGCACTTTTCAGCCTTAATAGGGTTTTGCATTGGGATTTGTGCCATTATGAAGTTATTGGACACGAGGAAGCCCGATCAAATTGATCGAGCCTGGACTTTGGTTTAGGGCACAGAGCTTCAGCAGGAGCGAGCCATCTCGGTGGAAAGCAATTCAGAGAGTGAAATATCACTTGATCTATTGCCAGCAGAGGTTTTCTCATACAGAGGAAATCACAGAACTTCAGAGGATCGTTTATTATCAGAGATTCTTCAGTGTTTGGTATCCAGAGTTTACTTATTCTTCAAGGCGCCCAATACAGAGACTTGCATATCAGTATTTGAGAAGGCCGTACATTTTTGAAGCTGATTTCTGACAGGCCGTACTGTTCTGTTAGGCCGTACCTTCACTCAGGGGCGTGTTTCTTCATCTTGAGAGAAACGCCTAGTTTCATCTGCTTCAACCTTCACCAGTGGAAACGCCTTCATCACTGGAGTCATCTGCAATCGTCAAACGGAAGGGAAAAGACATCATTTACTTCAGCCATACAAATCTGTACTTCTGTAGCAGCAAATACCAGGTTTTTAAAATATTGAAAATTCTTAATTTTATTCATTGCATGCATCTGGGTATCATTGTAATCAGTAGAGAAGTTTGAATAAAGATACTGGCATCGATATTCTTCCATTTCCAGAGCTATTTTATTGTTATTGAATTTATTTCAATTTATTGTCAAAATCGTACCTTTCATTTATTGCATCAAAAACACAAAATTTGCAAAAAACCCAAAAACCTTCAGAAAAACCTAAAAATCAGTTAGGAGCAGTGTCAGGGGGAAACTAGGGTTTCTACACATCCGCTCTGTGAGTAGCCTCGCCCAGTTGTATACTCGGCCAACGCGGAGTCCGATCATGAAATCAACCATCCATAAAGCAATGTCCGACGCTCGGCTAGCACCTGTGAGTTGGCATTTCATTAGGTCAAGCAAGCATTTCCATTCTGCTATTGCTAAGTGGTTTTTCTTTAGGCCTCGATTGCCAGCACTCCATATGGTATGCTGTTCTTCGGCTGACAAGTCACTTCGGCACACTTGCTTGACCAACAATTCCTTGTGTTCCTGTGTCATCCTCTTGGGTTTGTTAACCCCTATTCCCGAAGCTGGGACGCCAAACACCCGCTCAAAGTCCTGCGGCCAAAATGAAACGGTCACTCGGCAACCTCTGTAATCAATGACTGACTTGTGCGTATGCCTGCAATAATTATCCACCATCGCCTTCAGCCACGGCTCAAACTCCCGAGAATTGAAGAAGGGCACGAGCACAGCCTTGTCTACCCGAGCGTGTCGAAGCGCAACCTTCAGGGAGTGGTCGTCAGGAGTGCTTCGCCACCACTGCTTGCACTCGTTGCCGGTCAGGTTCTCCCATGTCATCGTTTCATTATCGGCGTCCATCCTTTTTCTTTTCCCAGCCGAGGCTACCTTTGGCTGGTGCTGCATAGCCTTCTTGCCCTTGTCCATCTTTCTGTCAGTTCGGCGATTCCAGCCGACTTTATAACTCTCGAGACGTTGTGAAAACTGCGGAAACTATCAAAACTGTCGAACTGCCGAAAACTGCCAAACTGATGAAAACTGCCGAACTGCCGATGAAAATTGCCGAACTGCTGGTGAAAACTGCCGAACTGCCGATGAAAGTTGCCGAACTACCGGTGAAAATTGCCGAACTAACGGAGACTGCCGAACTGCCGATGAAAATTGCCGAACTGCCGGTGAAAACTGCCGAACTGCCGATGAAAGTTGCCGAACTGCCGGTGAAAATTGCCGAACTGATGGAGATTGCCGAATTGCAAAATGATCTGCCAAGGCCGTACGATTTGGATGAATAGCGTCACGACTTTGCAATCTAGAGGCCGTCTGGCAGGAACAACGGAATTGCCGCGCTTGAAAAGCACTATTTTTATCGACTGAGAGAATAACATGGAATCCGATGCGATCACGGAAATAGCGCCATGGCCGTCTGACGAGCTTGCTATGAATGCCCGTCTGACTTTAAACAACGTGGTTTGAAGTCTGCGCGAAATGCCGATACGATTCTGCTTACCAGGGATGCCGTCAATTCTTTGTATCTTTCGATGCCGTGCGAAATCTTCGATGTCGATGCGCCAGGCTGGGGAATCGCGAATTAATGGCGACGTATGCGAGCACAGGAGAATCAATAAACTGCCGTCGATGTCAACTAACAAACTTAATTGCGTAGTACGACTCGTTATTAGCAAAGTGAAGACTGAGGGGCTTGTAAATTCCGTACGATGCAATGCTTGGCAAAATTTTCAACTTTCAATGGCCGTACGGTGCAGAACTTGGCCAAATTTTCGATTTGCACTTGCCGTACGATTTCCACTGACAAATAGAATGAATACTGAGGATCTTGAAAATACCGTACGGTTTGAGAATACCTTGGATGCCGTACGACTTCAAGCTTTTCTAAATTCCGTAGGAGTTCCTTCTCTGTGCTTGGTACACCCCTGCAACTGGTGAATTCGTGCGGATTCTTACTTCCTTCCTTCCCTCTGTGATTTCGCTGTGTTCTGTCTTGTCTCCAACTTGTCGCCTCTTCAAATGGCCGTATGAGTTGGGGTTCTATATTTATTTCATTTTTTACTTTAACTGCCTTCCCCCTTGGCCGTACGCCTTTCTTCCTAGTCGAGCTTTGGCATCTTTTTATTATTTTAATGTTCTTTCTTTTAATCTTTCGCCATTTATTCTCCTCAGTCGATTTCTCTTTTGGCCGTACGGGTTGTTTAATTCTCCAGCCGTTTATTTTAATTCGCCTCACTTTATTTAATTTAATACTTCTCTTGATGGCCGACTCATTTAATTTATTATTTAATTTTTTCTCCATTCTCTTACTTTCTTTTCTGACTTCTTTTACGTTTCTTTTATTTTTTCCTTCTTTCCTCTTTTCTTCCCATTCGCCCTGTTCTTCCTTGCTTACTCTATTATTTTCTTTTATTTTCATAGCTTTTTTTCTATCTATTTTTATTTTTTCCAACTTCCGTTCATTTTCTCTCTCCTCCCTTCTCTCTTCTTTTCCATTTTCCCTTTCATCTCTTTTTCTCTCTCTTCATCTCTTTTCTTTTTTTCTAATTTTTTAATTTTTTCATACTTTTCATTTTTTAATTCCAACACAATTTTTTCATCTCGTACCTTTTCAAACTTGTGGACTGGCGTATCGTCCAGTTTTGAGACTCTTCCTTTGTATTCTCCATACTCAGCCGAAAGTGTTTCACTGGTCGAGCCGTTGTCTTCTTCTGCTTCCCCCTCCTTGACCTGCAGCATATGGCAATCCGGGTGGAAGACTTCATAATCCTCCATCTGCCAGTGAAATAGTCCGCTCAGTGAACTGGTCTCATCTTCCGAGCAACTTCCGATCTCCAACACCCCTTCTTCATCGGGCTCCATTAACTTTCTCTCATCATCGTCTGAATCTCCTCCAGATTCAGATGCCGAAGACGCCAGATCCTCACTGACGGCCTGGTTCTTCAGATCAATGGTGTATTTCCTCCCCCGATTTTCTATTGAGAGTGTATTCCGCTTCCAGTTGTGGGTTGCCTTGGCAGCGATCAACCATCCTCGTCCCAAGAGTGCATCGTACGCCTTTTTCTCCAATGGGATAACTACAAAATTCAGCAGAAACAGTTGCGTGCCGATCAAGACCTTCTGCTCCATTAGTGTACCCAGCGGTCTGATACCGTGTTGATCTGCCCCCACAAGGTGGAATGTCGGGGGCCACAGAGTCGGCTTACCCAGACACTTCCAGGTCTCTTCTGGCAGTACGTTTACTCCCGAACCACCATCGACGATAGTGTTAGATAGTTTCATGCCCAAGATTTCCATCTCGACGACGGTTGGTTTCCTGCCGATGCTCACTGCCAGTAGCATTGGGTTTGCAGTCTCGGCTACCACTTCTGGCGTACGGTCTGGTGAACTTTTCGGAAGATTTTCTTCAATAGCATTTGTAAGCGCTACTTTGAGATAAGGCATTGTTTGCAAGAGATCAGTTACCTTAATGGGTACGGTTGTGTGAAGCACCTGCCATACGATATTCTTCTCCGACTCCGACTGTATCAACATACTGGTAGCTTTCGGGTTCTTGCCTTCATTCGCCATTGCCTCTTCTACTTTTGTCTTGGCCTCCCGAAATCGTTCTTTCTCTGTACGAGGGTCTGGGTAATTTGACCTTTTTGACTGTGCCCTTGTAATCGCCAAGACTTCCTCGTCGGCCACCTCCAACATATTGATACTTCCTTTTTGCTTCGGACAGTCGGTGTCTTCATGATCACCCGGTCCACACCACTTGCACAGTTTTCCCCCATTGCCTTGGCCGCTCGATAGAAATCCCACCAAAGTGACCCCATTCATTACGGTTCCGGCATTGAATCATCGATTAGATCCTTTGCTATCGTCTTTAATTTTACTTCTTTCGGTGATATTTAGCCCATTGTTTGCCGAGCCTCGAGAGGGATGCATTGTATTCACATGGCTTTGGTAAAGCGTGGTTGGAGGGTTGACTATTAAGCGCAGTGAAGAATGCTTACTTGACTTTTTAGTTTTTAAGTTGTATGGGCACTCCTTGACCAGGTGTCCATAACTGGCAGATCCTGAGAATAAACTTTTTGGGTGATTTGCCTTTAGCGATATCGTTTCTGATCCGTACACCATAATTCAACTGGCCTCTTGTTTTGGATATCGTATGCGACGCCGAGTTCAACTCATTATCGCATCATATCCAAGCCCGGGCTTATGCGATTTGCCGATTCATAAAATGCGCACCACCGACTCATCGTCATCCTCTTCTTCCCTTGAGGAAGTCCTATTTTCACTTTCATTATCCATGCTATTGCGTTAGTAGCGATTGTCTCACCGAGATGGGCGATTACCTAAGCATCATTTTCGCTGGTGAGGGAATGGAGTCTTCAATGAACCATCTTTTCTTTAAACCATCGACCAAGCTGTGCCTCCGAGCTTTCCTATCCAAGTCTTTCAACTACTATCACATTTGTAGGTCGATGCGTTCTCATTAACGCACTTATTTGGTATGATATATTTCTGTGACGATCTCACTATCGTCCCGCAGAAGTTTGAACTCCGCTTCAAAATTTTGCTTTAGGACCCTCCATGTGGCTCTCTGCGCTTGGTCCAATTCCGAGTACCAATCAATGGCACTATCTCTGAGTGTTGCTGGAAATGCCTTCAGCCACTGATCGGGGTCATCCTGCCCGCTGGCTATCCAAATTGTTTCACATGTCTTGCAATGCCGTACGGGATCCTCAGAGCCATTCCCCATGAATTTCGGCAACTTTTGCCGATCCGGATGAGCCATCTTTACCGGTTGACCTCCCTGTTGACCTCCTTGTGTTTTGGACCCGATTAGACTAGTGGATTCTTCGCTACGTCCTTGTGCGTCACCAGCACTCTTCGCCACGTACGAGTCACTTCCACGTCCTCCGTTAGCGTCCTCAACACCGTGGGTCTCCTTAGGATCCCGCCGATGCTCTCTCTGCCCTGGGGTCTTAAGCTCTGGCCTTCCCCTCCTTAACTAGTTGTCGTCGTCCGAGAGGGACAACTCTCGAAATCGTCTAATGTTGCTATTCAAATCATCTTCATTTGCATAAGGGTTATATTTTCCTACGTGTGGAGTGCTGAAGGGGTCTTCGTCCGTTCCTTCTACCAAACTGTGGTGCGCTCGTTCAATGGATGTGTCTATTCTTTTTAAATTTTCATATGTTCTTTTTATGCTTTGATTTATTTCAATTAAGTCTTCATCCAATTCCTTACCGGCTTGCCTTAGTTGTCTTCGCCGATTTTCTTGCTCTTGCAGCCTGAGTGATCACCGAACTTGCTCTTCTGAAGTCCCGTGCCCGTCAGGTACTCTATTCTTGTCTTTGTTCGGCCGTACGGGCATTTAGTTGTTCAAGCAATCATTGCTGGTTGCTGGAAGTGCGGCGCCGACTATGTAGAAACCCCTGTTTCCCCCTGACGCTGATCTGACTGTAGTTTTGAGTTTTTCTGACGTTTTTAGGTTTTTGCAATTTTTTTGTGTTTTTGATGCAATAATGAAGAGGTACGATTTTGATAATAAATGGAAATAAATTCAATAAAAATCTAATAGCTCTGGAATTGAAAGAATAAGAACGCCAGTATCTTTATTAGACCCTTTTAACTGATTACAAAAATATCCAGATTCATGCAATGGACAAAACAATGAATTTTCAGTATTTTAAAAACCTGGTTATTTGCTGCAACTGCAGGTACAGAATTGTACGGCTGCATTAAATGAAGTCTCCTCCCTTCTGTTTGATGATGCCAGATGCCTCCAGCAACCCCAGCGCCTGGATTGATGCCAACTGGAAACCCCAATCAAAGGCGTAGCTTTTAATTTGATGAGTACGGCTTAAGAACAGTAGTACGGCCCTGTCAGAAGTACGGCCCTGTCAGAAATCAGAAATCAGTTTGTACGGCCTCCTCAAAAATGGTTGTCCAAGTCTCTGAGAATGAGGCGCCAAGAAGAATAGGTGATCTCTGAACACAGATACTGAAGAATCCTTTGACGATATTGATTTCTCTGAAGCTCTGTAGTTTCCTCTGAATAAGAAAACCTCTGTAGGCAATAAATCAAGTGATATTGCACACTCTCTGAATTGCTTTCCGCTGGAGATGGCTCGTTCTCCAAGGAATCGAACGTGAAACCCTAAGTCTCAGGCTCAGATCAATTTGATCAATTTCTCAAAACTCAATAATCTCATAATGGCACAAAACCCAATGCAAAACCCTTTATCTCTTGAAAAGTGCGATTTCCACAAAGATAGGGTTTCATTAAAATATTTTGAACTTTTCCTTTTAATTATTCAATAGTCTCAGCTCAAATATTTTATAATAAATTAATTGCCAAATTGGCCCCTTTCCTGATGATGAGCGACCCCTCAATAAAATCACTTAAGTTATAATTTAATATTATAACTTTATATTATAATCATCAAATAATTAATATTTAATTAATATAATTAAATATTAATATCTCCCTCGTTACTCATCCGATGACTGATCCGTCGGTGATGAACACGGAAGTGATTACGACGTAATAAAAGCCATCTTGCTAAAATAGCGGGGGTCCATAGGGGCGCTAAAAATAGCAACCTGCCAAAAAGCTCCGATCGAGCCCAAACAAAGCCTACTGATCAAGCTTAAGCCAACTGAAGCTGAGCCAACTCCAACTAGACCCTCTATACCATCCATCAGCCTACGAGGGTCGCATAATAGGCTAACTCTTACGAACTCTGATGCTCGCCAAAAATGGGGACATTACAGTCCGCCCTCCCTGAAATTGCTTGTCCCCAAGCAATCTCCACTGCAAAGAAACTCCAATCCTCGGGAGGCCCAAAAGAAAAACTGTGAAATGTCCCACACATCACGAACTGTCTCCTGTAGCATCAATAAAAACTCAACTGCGCGAGCTATCCCTGGATCCCAAACCCAGAGTGAAAGTCTGTCGTGACTGTCATCCTCAGGCGGCCACTGCGCTCTACTGTCTCCAACTTCACCATGCTGAGAATAGTGAAGTAACCCAATGGGACCCATCAAATACTCGGTGCCAAAGCTGTCGCCACCGGGATCCCAATACAATATGAATTCACATCCACCTGTCATGCAGAGATAAAAACTTCTAGAAGCATCTGCTACCCCGAATCTCTCCCTGTCCTCTGCTAAACACTCATGGATGTGATAACTGTCCAAGCCATCATGCCAACTAACACCATAGTCGCCCTGTAACCATGTACCCATATGAAAAATCTGCGACAGAGAAGTAGCAAGCCCTGTCAAATACATATCGGCATGATGGATAACTGACTGCTGTCCCTGCAAGTAATACTCCACAAACAACTGAGTCGAGTACTTGCAGCCGCTAATCCCATCTTTCGAAGATGGTAACTCTGCACACAGTAATGAATTACTTCCCTCGACTGCACCAAGAGAATCACCCTGTGCACAAGAATTGTGCATCGAATACGAATCATGTACAGGTGGATCAAAGAAAAAGCTATAAGCACTCCTCACCGTGTACACCCCATTAAACTCCTCTGTGAGTCTTGTTTGGAATTGCGATGCACTGGAACAATCCCAAACACTACGGTTATCACCCAACCCAGAACTAGTATCAAGAGTACGATCAGCTTCCAACTCGAAGAGTGGATTATCATAGATCAAACCACCATCAAATTCAAATAATGGATTATTCACAAACTGCACAATCACTCCATACTGATCTGAATCATCCATCTCTGAATCGCTGGAATAATAAATTGAATCGTACTCCTGACTTGGCTCAACCAGCTGCTGATCATAATCAACTGTATCGGAAAAAATGATTGATTTGCTTCCAGGAGAGGGAAACAAATCAACATAAGAAGCAATCTCCCAACTGGATGATACTTTGGATATCTTCTGTGAAGATGGACAAGTGTCGAGGGTTGTCACACAACTCTCTAGCGAATCAACAACCATGTCACAGGAACTATCAATGATCTGCCTTACAACACCTGTCATGGGACTAATCTCAGGAGAACCTGGTGCAACGCGTGGCTCACTGCAACTCTCAACCAGTGCACTCATCCTACCTGTATCAACTGCACCTGTGACCGTGATGGATGTAACCACATCCTCAACATATCCCTCACTGCTATGAACCATGGGCGTATACTCCTCACCAACCGCTGCCATGGAAATCTGAACTATATCCAAAGATGGTGAAGATTGTGCCAAACTCAACGCCACGGTAAGCTTCTCAATCTGTAACTGTGACTCTTGAAGGGCCAACTGGGTGCTCTGCAATGAGTCCATAGTCACCTCAAGCTCATGAGTGAGCTCATCGATCTGCTCCTCCTTTCCCTTCAATGCATCATAACAAATGCAATCCCACTCGAGAAGGAAATCCCTGTCTGCAAGTAGTTTTAGGTAATTTTGTTTCATCATTCCAATTGCTTCTCGTAGTGCATGTATCTCTGCAAGGGAAAAACCACTATCACCGTGCTCATCTGTCAAAGGAGGGCTCCAACCATAGGTAGTCAACATCTGACGAGCAACGTCAAAATGCTCAAGGGCTGTGGCAATCATATTGTCATTCACTTGTAGTTGCCCAACCAAATGATGAGGATTCTGTAGCTTACGACCCCCATACAAGTTTTTCGGTTCACAATACGCCCTATGATATGAGGTTGATTCGTCATCACTCAATACATGATAAGCAGCATCATGTGTGCTTTCATCCATGCACACCTCAATATCTAAGGTACTGCTGCTCTGTACCTCAAAGGATGGCTCAACTGGCACGGTAGAAGTTGCTGGTATGACAGTATCTTCACACGCTTCTACTCCCAAAGTAACTGCATGCCCATCCAAAGCATGGTCCTGGGATTCCATATCAACATATGAATCCTCTAGCTTGTTTTCAAAGATCTGATCCGGAAAATCAGACTCACCATGACATAACTTCTCAACACCAGATGCATCACTAGTACCCAACTCTTGAGTCTCTTCATGTGACAACTCAATAGGATTACTTTGCATATGTGAAATCGCTACTGTCTCATGCTCACGCGAAGTTTCATCATCGCTGTCCTGAAAATCAGAAGTAACCTCCATAGTAGAAACTTCTTGAGTCACCTCTTGCAAGGACGATGTAGGTAAATCATTACCCAAAGCTGTGTTAGTGTTTTCTTGAATCAAATCAGCACTTCTATCAAATTCATCACATAAATTTCTGCATTCTTCATAGGAATCTAAAGATACCAAATCATTTTGATGAAGAGTTGTATCATCCTTATGTGTAGATTCTCTATCCTTTTCGGGTGTAAACAACTCATGAGCTATAGTGAGATATTTCTTCTTGGCAAACTCTGTCTTATGGCAAAGACTCGGGCGCAAATCCATGTAACTCATGAAAGGAAGTTCCTTTTTAATTTTCTGAGGTAGAATGCTATACTCCTGGAACATGCTAATCACTTCTCTTTCTGTGTTTTGTGGTGTTCTTTCCATGGTAATCCTTTCGCTGGCCTCAGGTGGTACTAACTCCCACTCGTTGTTCGCTGCCCTAAGTGTACCAGCGAACAAACCCTCATGCTTCTCACCTGCAACAGCCTCATCGGGCTCCTGTCTCACAAATGTAGGCCTAGTAGGCCTATCTGCTGTCCGTGAAGCTGTCCTAGGAGCTCTCTGTGATCCTGCATCACTCCTATCGTCGTCACGATGTGGTGACGGTCTCCTCGGAGTACCCAATCTCTGAAGTGCAACTGCCAACTGCTGTAATACACCATTTGACTGCCGTTGACCTGCACGAAGATTTACGGTGCGTAAAACCTGCATCGTCGATCCTGCGGTATGATGTGAATCCTGCGTTTCTTTCTACCGAATATATGCGTTACGGCATCGACCATGTTTTCGGTATTCCGGATGAACATTTTGCTCCAACCAAGGCTTCTCCGCTGCGTAACGAAATACAGCAAAGTTAATCTGTTCGGTACGCATAATAAAGGCTGCTAAAACCCTCGGGATGGCGAGTTGGCCTCACGATACAGAGATTAGTTACCGTTGCACCAAAAGCCCGGACTGGTAGTGAACAACACCCCTCTTAGCGTTAAGGGGGCATCCCCAGGATAGGTACTCCCGCCGAAGACCCCGGACACGTGGCTGGGCAAACTGCTCAGACAGACCTACGTCACCTTACGATAGGGGCCCGCATCGGGACATCCCGCAGCCACCAGCTCCATTAGTCTTGACCTCGAGACCTCGGCTCACGATACTGCTTGTAGAAACCCTTGTTTCCCCCTGACACTGATCTGACTGTAGTTTTGAGTTTTTCTGACGTTTTTAGGTTTTTGCAATTTTTTTGTGTTTTTGATGCAATAATGAAGAGGTACGATTTTGATAATAAATGGAAATAAATTCAATAAAAATCTAATAGCTCTGGAATTGAAAGAATAAGAACGCCAGTATCTTTATTAGACCCTTTTAACTGATTACAAAAATATCCAGATTCATGCAATGGACAAAACAATGAATTTTCAGTATTTTAAAAACCTGGTTATTTGCTGCAACTGCAGGTACAGAATTGTACGGCTGCATTAAATGAAGTCTCCTCCCTTCTGTTTGATGATGCCAGATGCCTCCAGCAACCCCAGCGCCTGGATTGATGCCAACTGGAAACCCCAATCAAAGGCGTAGCTTTTAATTTGATGAGTACGGCTTAAGAACAGTAGTATGGCCCTGTCAGAAGTACGGCCCTGTCAGAAATCAGAAATCAGTTTGTACGGCCTCCTCAAAAATGGTTGTCCAAGTCTCTGAGAATGAGGCGCCAAGAAGAATAGGTGATCTCTGAACACAGATACTGAAGAATCCTTTGACGATATTGATTTCTCTGAAGCTCTGTAGTTTCCTCTGAATAAGAAAACCTCTGTAGGCAATAAATCAAGTGATATTGCACACTCTCTGAATTGCTTTCCGCTGGAGATGGCTCGTTCTCCAAGGAATCGAACGTGAAACCCTAAGTCTCAGGCTCAGATCAATTTGATCAATTTCTCAAAACTCAATAATCTCATAATGGCACAAAACCCAATGCAAAACCCTTTATCTCTTGAAAAGTGCGATTTCCACAAAGATAGGGTTTCATTAAAATATTTCGAACTTTTCCTTTTAATTATTCAATAGTCTCAGCTCAAATATTTTATAATAAATTAATTGCCAAATTGCCCCCTTTCCTGATGATGGGCGACCCCTCAATAAAATCACTTAAGTTATAATTTAATATTATAACTTTATATTATAATCATCAAATAATTAATATTTAATTAATATAATTAAATATTAATATCTCCCTCGTTACTCATCCGATGATTGATCCGTCTGAAGCTGATGAACACTGAAGTGATTCTGAACGCTGCCAAAGCCATACTGCTAAAAATAGCAGGGGTCCCACGCTGCCTGCCAGGAACTGCTAAAAATAGCAACTTCTGCAAGAAGTCTCCGATCGAGCCCAAACAAAAGCCTACTGATCAAACTTCGCCAACTGAAGCTGAGCCAACTCCAACTAGACCCTCTATACCATCCATCAGCCTACGAGGGTCGCATAATAGGCTAACTCTTACGAACTCTGATGCTCGCCAAAAATGGGGACATTACAGACTAGTATCCCATTCTTCCTCTTCCCGTTTGTTTTGGTCTTCACAATGTTGCACGATTTGCTGCCTTCGGCGCTCACGGGCTTCTTCCTCTCGCAAGTCTTGCAGGATAATGAAATGGCGGGCCAGTAACCTGGGCATGCGATTCAGGAGATGGTTCACCTCGTCGTTCACTTCCAACCGATCCCAGATGACTTCCTCAGGGATCTCCCGAATGTGGGATTCCCTACGTACGTGGTCACGTAGGGAGATTTTCCACAAATTAACCAGATCTTCTGTCAATGAGTCTTCCCGTTCCTCATTAGCATTTATAGGTTCTTCCGCTGGTTGACCCATTACGCTGCCATGGTAGATGATGCCCTAGTCCGTTCAGGCAACGGCGCCAAATGTTTGCCTACGGAATGGGATTCAAATCTTACGTACTACTGGCAAACTGGTAATGTGCAGAACATAGGATAAAACAGTAAACTGAAAGATATCATAGTTGAACTCCAGAAACTTGATTCATTCTCAAAAATATCATTTACAAAAGAGTATCAGCATTGATTGACAATAAACATCGGCACATAACTCATTCATAATTATTTCCCGACTATCCCAACTGACTACATATAACGCTCGGCGGTGGTTAGATAACCAACCGACACGACGTTCCATAACAACATTACATTAACATTAATCTGAACATGTTTTCCCGAAAGTACATGACATTATTATTCTTTACTAATCTATAGTTTTATTGACAATTGGCCGACTACGACCAAGGCCGACTACGGCCGACAACAAGTAAAATATCCGACTAACAGTGACGTGAGAACCCACTAACAAATCTTCTGTAAAAAGCACACAACCCAATGAAGCCTCTGAGCTGCGTAAGGTTCTCAGGCACTGGCCACTCAACTATGGATCGGACCTTCTCAGGGTCCATACTCACTCCCTTGGCACTGATGATGTGCCCCAGATACAACTCCTCCATACCTAGCTCACACTTGGATTCCTTGGCGTAAAAGGACTCCTTAGCCAAGATACCCAAAACTGCGTCTAAGTGAGCTAAATGCTCCTCCCATGACCTGCTATATACCAGAATGTCATCGAAGAAGACCAATACAAATCTCCGCAGCTGAGAACTGAAGACCCTGTTCATAGTAGCCTGAAAGGTGGCAGGTGCGTTGGTTAGACCGAAGGGCATAACCAAGAACTCGAAGTGACCCCAATGGCACCTGAAAGCGGTTTTCTCAATATCCTGCTCTCTCATCTGAATCTAGTGGTACCCTGACCTTAAATCAATCTTAGTAAAGAAGATAGCACCGTGCAAATCATCAATCAGCTCGTCAATGCGTGGTATCGGGTACCTGTTCTTAATCGTCCTCTTGTTTAGCTGGCGGTAGTCTATGCACATCCGCAGTGACCCATCCTTCTTCTTCACCAATACAACCGATGAAGTAAAAGGTGACTTGCTAGGTCTAATGTGTCCCATGGCCAATGACTCATTGATGGTCTTCTCAATCTCATCCTTGAGTCGTTTTGGATGCCTGTAGGGTGTGATCATAATGGGCTTTGCGCCCTCCTCCAACTCAATGATATGCTCTGTGCCTCTGTCTGGAGGTCTACCAGGTGGAATGTCACTAAACACTTTGGATTGTTTAGTCCTCAATATTTGAATGTCAGGGTGGTACTCACCCTTCTGCTGTTCCTGTTGTGTTGGCATCAACATACACTCTGCAGCCCAGTCAACCATATCATGACGAATGAGTCTCTCCATCCGCTTGAACGAAACCATCCTCAGATTACTGTCTCTAATGGCCTTGATGACATGAGGTCTCCCATCTACCTTAAACTTCATCTCCATATCTTGCAGATTGAGTGTGAACTCACCCAAATCGTGCAACCATGCCATCCCTAACACCACATCAGTATCTCCCATATTAACAACGTAGAATTCAGTCTTGAATTGTAAGAGACCAGGTGTCTCTCAATCCCCAAACCCTACTGAATCACTGATTTTGTTTGTTTTTGATCGTTTTGTATTTTTTTTGTTGTTTTGATGGGTTTTTGCAACAAACTTGAAAGCTGCGATTTTACTCTAAAAATGCTTAAAAATTCATAATAAATCTAAAGACACAAAATATGCTTTGAAACTGCTCAAAAGATGTAGGCGCATGACTTTATTAAGTTTCCAGAGCACATACAATATATGAAATGAACATATGAAGGAAATACAACTTTATTTCAATGGAACCTGATTTTCTTGCAGCCTTCAGAGGATAGGTAAGAAATGTACGGCCCAAGACAGAGAGTAAACTCCAGACTCCAGATACCACGCCTCAAGCTTCAGAATACCAAGGCGTCCCTATTGCAACAGGCAGAAGACCCCCAGAGATGAAGACATATTCCCTGATGAAGAAGTACAGCCTTGCTGACCATACAAGTCTGTACGGCCCAGCAGCAGCACTTAATATGGTACGGCTTCAATGAATACACTGCTAGATCACTGTTCCACAATCTCAAATGGTGTGCCACTAATAACTGATGAAAAGTCTCTAATAGAACCTTCCTGAAATCGATCAATAATCTCAATTGCAACTTCTGTGTGAAGTCACCAAGTGGACAATCTTCAACTGGTATTGCACAGTCTCAGTATGCCAGATTCTGAAGAGGTATCATTCTCCAAAATCCTCTGTTTGCTGAAACCCTAGGTTTTGCAAACTCCAATGCTCAGAGCAAAAAGAAGACAAATTGAATAATCAAGACATATGATCTCGATTTGTCTTGGCAGTCAATATATATACCCTTCTTGAGAAATTCGACCTCAGCATTCTTTTTTAATAATCATTTAAATAATGATTAAATTCGCCCCTTTTGACTTAGGAGAAAAATAATAAATAAATGGCGTCCCATTAATGAATAAAATAATTATTCATTATAACAAATATTTCACTTTATTATAAAGTATAAAAAATACTTTATAATATGCCATTAATTATTAATATTTAAATATATTAATAAAGTGACTTTATAACATAAAGTCAAAATATCAAAATATTTAATAATCATTGAATACACCCGTTATTTCTCCATCTGACCAACAACTAATGAACTGGGTCGACTTTGAGCTAATTAGCTGAACCAGGTGCCCTGCCCAAAATAGCAGCTTCCGCTTGCCCGACTTTCTAAAAATAGAAAGTATCTCAAAAACCACTCTGAAAGAGTCTGCGAAGGCCCAACCTGAATCAACTGAAAGAAAGATGCTCCTGAACGCCGGGTAACTGCCTCGAATGATCCTCTACACACCACTGTCAGCCTACGAGGATCAAAATGATAGGCTCACTCCTCGACAAACAATGTTAGCTAAAACGGGGACATTACATGAACTCATAGTTGTTCAGTCGCATCGGAAGATCAGTAATCTTTCTGTCACATTTGAGGGTGTACCCATCAGCCACCTTGATTCGAATACCCTCAAACTCCTCTGTCTGAATACCACGTCTCTTCACCAATCGTGCATCAATGAAATTATGTGTGGCACCCGTATCCAGTAAAGTGATCACCTTCTGACCTGCTAGGAGCTCGCGAAGTCTAAACGACCCATCTCTCTGAAGGCTAGTCAAATGGGCTTCCTGTAGCTTCCTTCCTCCTTCGTTTTCACCTTCATTTTCGGACCTGTCATCATCTGAGTGCTCGGAATCAGCTTGCTGGTCTGACAGATCAGATTGCTCTTCGCCCTCATAAAACCATTCCATCTGATTGTTTTTGACCTTGGGACGAAGTGGGCATACATGTTTTTCATCGTAGGGTGCCTTGCACCAGAAACACAATTTTTTCTTCCGCAAATCGTTCAGTGTTTCTTTGTCTAAGGGTGGTGCATTTTGTCTCTTAGGATCCGGTTGATCCCTCCTTCTGTCAAAGGGCCTATTCCTATCAAAAGACCTATTAGGCCTCGTGTAGGGTGTCGAACTTGAAGTGAACTTGCTGCGAGGCGCTGCAAGCTCCATGTTCCGCGCCTTCCTCATGGCTTCCTGAAGGGTAGGAGGATCAAATGCCTTGACCCAACCTCTCATAGGCTCTGTCAAACCCTTGACGAAAAGTATAACAAGTCTCTGCTCTGAAAACGGACCTTAATGTCTCCTTGCAAGACATTTGGAACAAAGGACTTTTGTTTTCTTCATGGGGGAAGTCCTCACACCATTTATCATTTTCTCAATGCAAGAAGATAGCCCAAATTGAGATGACCAAATCTTCTATACTAAAGGGTAGTAGATGAATTTGTCTTTATTACAAGGGCCAGGGCTTGGCCTTCAGGGTTGACATCAACCAACTAAAACATTTTACTAACCTTTGAGGTGTGTGCAATAACTTCACTATTTTGAGTCTCGTCCCAAATAAGACAAAGTTTTTCACCATTATTTTTGTAAAGCTCAACCTTCAAGTTGTGCTTTGGCAACTAATTTATTGACAAGTTCTTTATGAACCCTAGGACATACAAAACCTTCATAACTTGAAACTTGTGAGTCTTGAGTGGTAGAGAAATATCTCCAATGCCTTGCACTTCATAGGATGTACCATCACCAATCTCAAAACTTGTCCATATAAAATTGATGGGACGAGGTTATAGAATTAGTCTTGTTTTCTTGTCATGTGACTGGATGCACTAGAATCAACATACCAAACAAGAATTTTATAATTTGATGTTCGAGTCATTGCAGCATACAAAGAATATTATTCATCAGAATTGGCTATCAAAGCAACATTCCCGTGTTTCTTGTGAATTTGTTTCCAATGGGGAATCTTATTCTTGTCTTCCTAAGAATTTTTATATGGCTTTCAATGGCTTCATTCACCATTGGCAAAGAATTGTACTAGCATTCTTGGAGATTGTGTCCCTTCTTCCCATAAATGAGACTTCTTTATCTATATATATGAATTGTCTTTTTCGGATTTTGGTGGACTTGATTGACCACTTCGATGTTTAGGTTTCTTGATTGAACTTTTTTTTATGGTAGTATCAAAATCTTTGAGCTAGACTACACACTACTGAAACTACTACTCACAAGGAGGATGTTGGAAGTGGTAAATAATAATTTTACCTTTGATGAAGACCTTTGGGAGGAATTCAATTAGTTCTCCATTGTGTTTCACAATTGGAAAAATCTAGATAAGAAACTGTCCATGCTCTAGAAAAACTAGGATGAGGTGAAAGAGAATTTTACTAAATTAGTCTAATTCAATAACAACATAGTTAATAACTCAACCACTAGTCTCTTTATCCTTCAATTTGAGTTGCAAAATGAAAAAGGAAGGCTATTGGTGAAGCACCTGCCACTAGAACTAGGGCCAAGTCCTTAGTCCACCAACATGGCATCATCGATTTGGAAGATTTGACTCTGGAGAGTGCTTTCAAAGTGCGAGTTATTTCATTGCCAAGGAGTGGGAAGCTGCTTTAGATCTTAAAAAAATAGTATACTCCAACTAAGGGAGTTCTCTCCTAAGGTTAGAAACTGAAGTCAATGAGAGGGTACACCATGAATTTCAAAATATGGATTGTTTCATTAACTTTGAGATAATTGTAATAAAATTCTCTATAACAATGTTAATAAATATCTCTATCAGAATGATAATGAACCCTTCATGATATAAAAGACAACTAAAGCAAATAAGACCTATTAATGTTACCATTCACCTTAACCATCAAGTCTGAGAGACTGATTGATGCACAAAATGGTACATTTATGTTGTATCATACACCTGTAGACATTGTTCTCTTTGAGAGATTTCATCCTCAAAAAGCTTGAATCTTCAAAACCAACAAATCCTTGCTCAGTTTCTCCAATTTGCACAAGTTTTTATAAAATAACAATGATAATGAAAAAGCAAATACTTTTTTGCTTTTATACTCCAAATCCCCACTTGGCCAAATAATTAAATAAAATAAATATTTGCTTTTGATGCATTTGGCCTTTTTCAAATAATAAATTAATAAAGCATCATTAATATAACACTTTATTAATTTCCATTCAACCCCCTTATATCACCTTTAATTTAAGTCATCATTAAATATTAATATTATTAAAGTCAAATGACTTTAATAATATAATAAACCATTAATCCTCAATAAATTACCCAACACTAGCTCAAATAGTGATTCAATCATTCTTTCCGGATGTTGGCTTGATGATGACTGATCCAAATAAGACTTACTATAAATAGTAAGTATAGGCGATATGACCAAGTGACTTACTATAAATAGTAAGTGTGGGAGAAACAACTTGAACAACCTCTAGAAGGTCCACCACCAAATCATTGAGTCACTGAGCAAGAGAAAATTGAGATAAACCACTGAACACCCTCAAAAGGGTCCCCTGATCATCCCATTAGCCTACGGGAACCAAATAATAGGCTTACCACTGCAAGATATAGATCCCGAAAAAAAGGAGACATTACACATGCCCATGAATCATAAATAATGACATCAATGTTCATTTGTTACCAGAGGCAAGAATGATGACTACTTAGAATAATAATAGTCAAGTTTCCTATTCACATGTTTTTCAAATGTAATTATACCAATTTTCTTCACAATTGTAGATAGCAATGTTCATTTTTGAAATAATGAAAGCAATAAATGTCATTGCTCCTTGGCAACAGACCTAATTGCTATTCAATAATGGAAGTTGGAAATCTTAGCAACTACTTACACTATTCAAGGTGTATAACCCATATAAATGTCCAAGAGAAGAATAATACAAAAAATGCAGCTTTGATGCTTCTATATAAAAATACTAATTTATTGTGATATTATCATTGATATATTGCAATATATTGGTGTAAATTTCAGTCAAAGTTGTGGTCAATGGTATTTTGAAAAACTTGTGATATTTTCAAGAAAATGCTTTGAACCCTGTCAAGAATGATTTGTCAGAATATATTGCAATATTTTAAAGATATCTGCTTCTATGTTTGGAGCAACTAAAATTCCTTGTCAAAAAGCTTTACTGATGAGATGTATTTTATAAAAAATTGTAAACGTATTATTTAGACTATATGAATCTTGTATATGGAAATAAAGAAAAGAGGAATTATATAGATGTCCACAAGTAACCAAAGTAGGTCAATGGGATTAAAAAGTATATCCAGTCATAATAGAAAAGTACCAAGGTAAAAAGAATCTGAGGTTTTGAAAAGTGGTTGAGTTATAGAATAGTGTAAACATAACTATAAGGGATAAAAACAATGGAGCTACACCCTAAACCATTTGATAAACTGCAAGCAGAAATAGCCAGGGAAATTTATAATACAATTTTTCTTTTATTGTTATAGTCCTTTCCTGCTTTTTATAGAAATAAAGGAAGTTAGCAAATATATTTATAGGTAAATAAATATATTTGGTGGTTTACCTATAATTTGCAGGAAAATACTAGGGTAAAAAATCCCAGGTTTTGAAAAGTGGCCAATTTCTAAAACAGTGTAAACATGAAATATACCGAGCCAATTTTTTTTCAATTTTTAAATTACAATGAGCAATGCAACACACATCCGTTAGGGTTAGCACTTAAACCAAAACGATGCGGAATTCAACTCTAACCAAGAATGTACACCAGGATCCCGAGATGGGCAAGGTGTGAGCATATGGTTAGAGGATCTCAATGCAATGCAATACTGAATAACTCTAACCAAGGATGCGCCAGATGATGGCGAGCATATGGTCAGAGGATCCCTATCAACTACAATGCTGAAAGTAACTCAACGCCAAGAATGTGCTATCCAACCCAAGGTGGGAATGGAGCTACCATAAGGCGGAGATTCTAATGAACTACAATGCAATATAGAAAGTAAATAGGTGGCAAGCCAGCCTCTTCCACTTATTTAGTGGGTATTACAAGCATGAAGAAAAGGATGAGCTGAGATGCTGATAGTACTACTGTTCAGCTTACAATATAAAGAGAGTTGCCTACCAAGAGCATAAGATAAGAATTTCCAACAATGCTGCAAATAAGTATAATGTCATCCTCAATGCTCACAATGACTTCCCTTCCAAAGCCAACTCAAATGATGGACTTTATGTAAACTGTCATGACTGATCATGGACTGAAATTACTTAACCAGCAATACAAAAACCTATTGAAATGCTCACAACTCACTCATTACTCACCCAAATTGCATAAAATCTGATGCAAAATACTCCTAGGATGAATGCGCCCAAGAAGACATCATAAAAATGACCCTAAAAGCTGATATTTATTTTTGGCACAAACTCCAATGAAACCCAAAAGGTACGGCTGCAAGGGAGGGGTGATTTTGAGTTATAAAAATAAAGACTTCATTAAAAATCCTCAAACTTCACAGAGAGGGGCGCCCTTAGCTAGCAAATGCATTAAGACAATACCCAGAAGGAGATAAATTTAATTTTCTGATTTATGAGTGAAACTATAGATTCAGCCTTGATATCAGCAACTCGAGAAATGGATATGAAATGCCAAAAAACAAAACTACAAAGCAAAACTCAAGCTACAATGCAAACCTCACTACAAAATCCTCTGAATAACAAGCAAACCTCTCCACTAGATGCTATCTCTCAAGCACGAAGTCGAGCCAAGTTAGGAGGCATTCATTCCTCAAAGCAATCCCAGCACCATTTCAGCAGCATAACAATACTTTAGACATAAGATGATGAAATGAAGACCCCAGGCTTCCTTTTATAATTTTGAGAAGACCCTCCAGAAGCTTCTAAAAGAGAAACCCTAATTTCAAATTTGAATTCACCTTTTTTCCCTCCAAGAGAAGGCGTCACTTTTTCAAGGCTTCATTTTTTACTTTATTTTAAAAACCAACACTGCATAAAATGGGCGTCCCTTTTCTCAAGCAATATTTTGAACCTTAGAATATTTTAAATCACCT
The DNA here is from genome assembly GCA_007258455.2 of Sequoia sempervirens. Classification (NCBI taxonomy): domain Eukaryota; kingdom Viridiplantae; phylum Streptophyta; class Pinopsida; order Cupressales; family Cupressaceae; genus Sequoia; species Sequoia sempervirens. The sequence goes on from VDFB02220157.1 coordinate 21,339, forward strand.
GAATGAGGCGTCACCCTTGAAGTCCACCTTTTAAAACAACTTGAAGTTCAAGCACTAGGCTAAGGGGTCAAAATATAACATTAAAATACGCCATTATTTAAATAAATTGAACTTAACTTTTCAACTGCATCCCAAAGCCAAAAATGAACAAGCCAACTGAACTGACAGAAGAAGAAAGCCAACTGCACTGGAAACCGCATGATCACTGCCAAAAATAGAATTTACTAAAAATAGTAAATTCCAGAAGATGCCCGAAATGCACCGCATGCCACACCGTTGCGAAACTTTCTGAAAACCCAGAAAGAAACCGCAAACAGATCTCACAACTTCGAGCAACCACAACCACCAAAAAGGGAAACCCTAATTTTACCTTCCGAGTAGCCTACGGGTCTCCGAAATAGGCCAACGGTCAACAGAAGTCACCATGCTTGAGAAGGGGACATTACAGTCTGCCCTCCCCAAGATTGCTTGTCCTCGAGCAATCGCAAGCCTGGATGTTGCAAAATCTCATCACTCTCCCTAGTCGCATCCTCCATTGGCAAGTTTTTCCACTTCACCAAGTATTCTCTGATAGTTCTTTTTCTCAAAGAACGCTCTTTGGAATCAAGAATCTCTTCGGGAACCAAAACTAGCTGTCCTTCTTCATCCAAGGGTGCTAACTGTGATGAAGCAACAACATTGTGTCCAAGTGCCTTCTTGAGGCGAGACACGTGGAAGACATTGTGTACTCTGCTATTCGAAGGTAGCTCCAACTCATAAGCTACTGCTCCAACCTTTCTGATAACTTTGAATGGCCCATAGAAACGAGGTTTGAGCTTCTCAGCTTCACTCTTTTTGAGAGTAGACTGTCTGTAAGGCTGCAGTCGAAGATAAACCATATCTCCAACCTTAAAAGAGCACTCAACACGTCGTTGATCAGTGTACATCTTCTACTGATTCTATGCAATTTGTAGGTTGTTCTTCAAGGACTTCAAGATATCTTAAATCTACTGTAACAAATCCTTGGCTTGAGGGGCTTTGCTATCACCAAACACCAAATCAACAAAGCTAGGAGCCTCATAACCGTAAAGAGCCATGAAAGGTGACATCCTTATTGACATGTAAAAGGAAGAGTTGTAACAATACTCGCCTATGTGAAGCCATTTCACCCATGCTCTTTGCTGCTCCGAAACATAGTTTTTCAAATAATCTTCTAACCACTTGTTCACTATTTCTATTTGTCCATCAGTTTGAGGGTGATAACTAGTGCTTGGAGTAAGCACCGTACCACTCATACTGAAGAATTCTTGCCAAAAAGTGCTTAGGAAGTTGTTGTCCCTATCACTCACAATGTTTTTCGGCAACCCATGCAATCTAAACACCTCGTGAAAAAACAAATCTGCAACTTGTGTTGCTGAAAATGAGCTAGTGATGGCAAAGAAATGAGAAAACTTTGTTAATCTGTCCACAACAACATAGATACAATCTTTGCCTTGGACCTTAGGCAACCCAGTGATGAAGTCCATTGATATGCTTTCCCATTTTTGACTGGGAATGGGAAGAGGTTGCAGCAGACCAGCTGGTAGAGTATGCTCATTCTTGTTCATTTGACAAGTGGGACACTCCTAGATGTAGCGTTGAACTTCCTCTTTCAGCCCTTTCCAAAAAAATCTTTCTCGAATCTTCCTATATGTCTTGAAGAACCCCTGATGACCAGCAAGTGGAATATCATGAAATGTCAACAAAATATTCTTTTTGAGCTTAGAATCAGCCACCAAAAAGATTCTACCCTTGTAGTGTATCAGCCCTTCAACCACCTTGTACCTTTCGTCATGGAAAGTACTTTCAATGATGCTGGTTGTAAACTGATTTTTGGCATAATCAGCAAGAAACATGTCCTTTCAATCAGCAGTAAGCTCACATAATGAGCTCAAATGAGGTCTCCTAGATAGAGCATCAGCCACAATATTGTTTTCCCTTTGACATATTCAATGTCAAAATCGTAAGCTTGAAACTTACTCACCCACTTTTCTTGCCTCTCATTCAAATCTTTTTGATGCATGAAATGTTTGAGACTATTGTGATCAGTCTTAACCACAAACTTGCTCCCCACCAAGTACTGTCTGAACTTAGCTAATGCATGTATAATGGCAAACATTTCCTTGTCATATATGGAGTAGGTCCTTTCAACACCTCTTAATTTTCTGCTTTCAAACACAATGGGATGTTTGTCTTGCGTCAAAACAGCCCCAACTCCTTCACCGGATGCACCACACTGTAGCTCGAAAGGCTTGGAAAAATATGGAATAGCCAAAACCGGACAAGAGCTCATGATCCTCTTAAACTTATCAAAAGTAGTTTGAGCCTTTTCTGACCAACAAAAAGCCCCCTTTTTCGTGAGGTCAGGAAGAGCAGCAGCATTCTGTGAGTAGCCCTTCACAAATCTTCTTTAAAATCCACAAAGACCCAAGAAACCCTTCAAATGAGTCAAGTTCTCAGGAGGTGGCCAATCAACAATTGCCTTGATCTTTTCAGGATCAACCTTCACTCCATCAGCATTGATTATGTGACGAAGGTAAAGTAGCTCCTTCATTCCAAATTCACATTTGGATTCTTTGGCAAACAAGCTCTCTGATTCTAGGATGCTAAGCACTTCCTCCAAGTGCGTGAGATGTTCTTCCCATGTCTTGCTGAAGATCAGAATGTCATCAAAAAATATCAACACAAACTTCCTCAACTGCTTTTGAAAAACTCTGTTCGTACAAGACTGGAAGGTAGCAGGAGCATTAGTCAACCCAAATGGCATGACTAGAAACTCGAAATGGCCATAGTGACATCTAAATGCTGTCTTCTCAACATCAGATCCTCTCATCCGAATCTAGTAGTAGCCCAATCTCAAATCGATCTTTGAAAAGAACTTGGCTCCATGTAACTCATCAATGAGCTCATCTATCCTCGGAATGGTGTATCGATTTTTGATAGTGCTTTGATTCAAAGCACGATAATCTACACACATGCGGATGGTACCATCCTTCTTCTTTACAAGAACAACTGTTGAAGCGAAGGGACTCTTGCTTGGACGAATGAAGCCCATCTCCAAGAGTTCCTTAATGTTTTTCTCAATCTCGTCCATCTGCTTCTTAGGGTACTGATATGGAGTTGTAATAACTGGCTTAGCTCCTTCCTTGAGCTCTATGACATGCTCCGAACCCCATTCAGGAGGTGGTCCAGGAGGTAAATCAGCAAACACCTTTCTCTTCTTGGTGAGTAAAGACTGAATATCAGGAGGATAGTCCCTCTTTGTCTCAACCGGACTAGCAGGAAGAATCATACATTCCGCAGCCCACTCCACTTGATCTTGCCAAATCAGCCTTGCCATTCTCTTGAATGACACAATCCGAGGACCACCATTAGACATTCCTCTTAACACCACCTTCTTTCCATCGGATTGAAATTTGAGCTCCATGGTTTGCAGATTTAAAGAGATCTCTCCAAGTGATCGCAGCCATTGAATGCCTAGGACAACATCCGTATCTCCAATGTTGACCACATAGAAGTCATCCTTGACTTCATAATTGCCCAATTGCATAGACATGTTTGAAATCTTCTTGGTGTAGGAAATGTGAAACCCATCAGCAACCATAACCTTGAAGCCCTCAAATTCTTCTGTTTGCAGCCCCTTCTTAGCCACCACAACTTCATCAATGAAGTTATGTGTTGCTCCAGTGTCAATCAAAGCAACTATTTGCTGCCCCTTAATCATCCCTCGAACTTTGAAGGACTCATTCTTTTGAAACCTCAAAAGTTGAGCCAATGTATCCCCACTTCCTTTTTCATCCTCGGACTCTTCGGGAGCTCTTTCCACTTCGTTGTCATCAAAATCAGACTGCTGATCTGAAAAATCAGAATTACTTTATTTAGCTGAATAGTATTCAATTTGATGAATTTTGACTCCTTTTGGACAAATATGGTCTTGGGATCATTTTTCTCTACACCGGAAACATAACCCCTTTCTTTGGAGTTCGTTAAGAGTCTTTGGGTCCAACCTTGTGACATGAGTTTTATGCTGTTTGAATTCCTTATGGTGAGGTCTTTTTCCTTTATCCCTTTTGTGAAATGATGGCTTGGATTGAAACTTTGCTTTAGGAGCAGCCCACTCCATGTTTCTTGCTTTCTTCATTGCCTCCTGTAGGGAGGGTGGATCAAAAGCTTTAATCCAACCCTTGAGTGGTTCCATCAATCCTTCACTGAATAGGATTGCCAAACGCCTCTCAGTGATTCCCGTGACCATGACTGAAAGTCTCTGAAACTCAGCTATGTAGGCATCAACTGTGCCATATTGCCTAAGCTGTGCCAATTCTCTGAAATGCACTTTTGGATCTTTTTTCTCAAATCTCTCTATGAGCCTATTGGTGAACTCATCATAGGTAGTGATAGACCGATGACCCAAAGTGACTAGGCCATGGTACCACCACTCGTGCGCCACCCCATCTAGGTGTAGTGTAGCGAACTTAATCACCTCCTCTTCTGCCATGGGTCTAAGAGCTAGATAGTTGTCTAACTTCTGTATCCAAGCTCTTGCTAAACTATTGTCACTCCCATCAAAATGTGGAAGCGTAACCTTGTTGATAGCTTGATGCAAATCCCCCTGTACTGCTGTTCTCCTATGTTCATGATGTCTTCCTTGTCCTTTATTTTTTCTTTTATGATCCATAAAATCATTGTAAAACATGTCTATCTTAATTTCATCAGGGAGAGAATCATACTCAGCACGGCCGAGTCTCAACTGTTCCACAAATGATGCATTTTCTTCTGGATCAAGTTGAGGGTTTACTGGTGCCAAGAAGGTGGGTTTGAATGGCCTGGAAGAAATGTACGTGCTATTTGAAGCAGGCTGAGTAGCATGTCCATTATGCTGGTTGGAGGCACTGTGTTCTCCATTATGTCCTGAATTGTTTTGTGGAGTTGGGTTCTGACCCATTTTTCCCATCATGAAAGATACCATATCCATTAAGGCGTCCATCTTCCTCTCGAACCTCTTTCCCGGACTTGGCGTTCTTTCTCTTCCCTTCTCACTGCCATCCCTACTGCTGGTAAACCTCTCAATACCACCCGCTGGCCTCTCACTGTCCCCCATTTTTGTTTCCTGTGAAGATTCCCAATGAGCCCTCAAAACCTCTGATGCTGTCTGACCTTCCGGAACCTGATGCCACTGAAATTAACTTGCACCCTTCTTGTCTTCCCTTGCTAAGTATATTTTTTCTCTGTCACTCATTGAAGGTTTGTTTCACAGGATGGCAAGATGCGTGGCTCTAATACCACTAAAATATACTGAGCCAATTTTTTTTCAATTTTTCAATTACAATGAGCAATGCAACACACATCCGTTAGGGTTAGCACTTAAACCAAAACAATGCGAAATTCAACTCTAACCAAGAATGTACACCAGGATCCCGAGATGGGCAAGGTGTGAGCATATGGTTAGAGGATCTCAATGCAATGCAATACTGAATAACTCTAACCAAGGATGCCCCAAATGACGGTGAGTATATGGTCAGAGGATCCCTATCAACTACAATGCTGAAAGTAACTCAACGCCAAGAATGTGCTATCCAACCCAAGGTGGGAATGGA
>VDFB02220158.1:0-15179 GCA_007258455.2 Sequoia sempervirens
ATCCTATCAATTAAATTTTTTAGCAAATGTTAACTTCTTATATTAAAAATAATTTAAATATTTTAACACATGCATTAGATGGACCTTTGGTTTTTGATGATTTAGAGATATTATGTATTGATAATTGTGTGATTGAAAGGTTTAACAAATATAAGTCATTTGGAAAAGCCTATGAAATCTAGGTTGAGCAAGTGATTAGATATGGACTCTTTTGCATTGAAAGAGGTTTAATATTATATAAGGAAATTGAGGGGAAAAAAAAAGGAACTAGATAATGATCTCCAAATACTAAGAAAATAAGAATCTATCTAGAATTTAGTATATATATATATATATATTATTTATATATATAGTATTTATATATATATATATATATACTCCATATATATATATATATATATATATATATATATATATATATATATATATATATATATATATATAAAATTGATACAAATACACAACTAAACAAAAAAGTCTCATATTTATTTTAAATGTTTGATATATGTTATTCATTACATATTTTTTTAAAATTTTGTATGCTTTTTGGTGGAGTTACTATTGGAAGGAGAATATAATTATGAAACTATATATATTTTAAGTAAAATCTATATCTTTTTAGTATTTAAAGGTACTTAAATAGTTTCCTCATTGATATCTTGTTTGCTTTAACATACACCATAATAGAAGTTCACATGCACATCAATCTTAGAAAATATATATATTCATGCCCTTTTTCATTACTATTTTTGGTAAACTTTGAATAAATTGTCCTTTGTTCAATAACAAGTCTACAAGTGGGATATTCTTGTGTGAATTAATCTCATGACATTACCCTACCTTGCATAAGATCTACTAGTGCAAACTTGACATAGTAATTATCAACCCTACACATTTAAAATTTAAATTCAATTTAAATCTTGACAGCACCCTCCCACTAATCATTGTGAGCTTACCTAATGCATGTTTATCTTGATTTGCATGTTGTATTTTACTTTTAAAAAATCATTTAAGCATTTAAAATGATCAAAGATTATTAAGACAATGAGGATTTATCAAAAGAACATTTTCATTGAGAGAAATGTAATAACATTTTCTCATAACATATATCATCATGTCTCTAATCATTATTCCTATGTCATGGAATTGGTTTGGTTAGGTCTCTAATTGAGGAGAATAGAATCCTCACAATTTAGCACATTCCCTAAAAATGTTACTAAACACTTTCTATCTATATTGAGGTTCAAATATTAGAAGATCAACACAACTAAATTCTAAACATCAATTATTTGCTAGTTGATTCTTATGGTATAGATTTATATTTGCACACTAGTTCAATTTCTCAGACATGGATATGAACCAAAGCAATACTTTGAGACATTTATTGACCATCTAGGGATCTAAATGAAGATAACACAAGCCTCACAATTTAGTAGATTTTGTAATACTATGTATATTCACTCTTATTACATTAATATATAAATATATAGGCTTACCGCCTTTGCTTTAAAAAAAAATGATGTTTGTAAACATTATCAATCCATAATAAAGTGTAAATGTTAAAAGATAAAAATCAATTTCAAAAATTAATTTTTTACTAGTTAATTATTGGAATTATAGATTGAAGCTTGTAGACTAGTTTTATTTTGTACACATATTTGAACAAAAGTAAAGAACACTTAATTCACATATTTAAAAGAATTTATAAAATCAAGTCCAAAACCTCTTTTAACACTTCAAATAATCAACATCTACATCTCAAAAACATCACATTTAATTCATTTAATTTAAATATCAATCATCTAATATAAAAATAATATTATTTTTGAATAAAACATAATAAACATTTTTTCATTAAAATAAACAATTAAATATAATTAACATTAATAAATATTATAAATAAGATATAATCTTTTAAAAAAAAAGTTATTATTAAAGTTATAAGAAAGATAAATCTTTTATATTTCCTAACAAAGAAAATGAACCGATACTTCGTAATATAAAAGGAACACTCACCACAATTCATGTAATGAAATGAATGTGGGGCTAAGACTAAATCCCCCAATCCAATGACCGAGCAAATGTGTAAAGTGGAAATGGAAAATGTGAACAGCTATGGAAGGAGAATGAGAATGGGAATGGCAAGTCTAAACTGCAACGGTGGAGTACTACGGAAACATAGATTTGAAATGGTGCGGTTAAAGAAATGCTACAGAAATGAGAGAGAGGTTGGGTTAAGAGGGCCCCACATGGTGCCGGACATCTAAGGGAGTGTATCCTTAGATTGTGTCGGTTAAGCCCGACCCTCATATAATACCTTGCATTATGGAGCTCAATTCTCTGATATATTACTACTTATCAAATCCTTTGTAAATAATTATAAACTTATGACTCCATTTAAGCATTTAATTGATTTTCTTGAATCAAAGCAAAAACATAGACACACAATTGAACAAATTCTCAAAGAAGAATGACAACATCATTAACATTTCATTCAAAATTCACTCAAATCCACATAAGGAGAGAAAATATATTAGAATTATACATTTATTCATGCTTATAAGTCATATCTACATACAAATTAAGATAATTTGCATATATTCATCCAAAACTCAAAGCAGGCTATCTATTATATTTCATCTACTTGGGGTTTTAACATGACCAATGGCACCTGGATATCACTTCCACATCCGGAGACGGATATCTTTCTACCCATATATTCAACTTAAAACCTAGCTAGAGATTTCATCAGTTCTCTCCCTACAAATGAGCCTTGAATTCCCTTTTATATGACAAGGGAGCAACAAGCTTCAGGCTCAAATGTAATTTCACCACAAATTCTCATTTGAACAAAATCTCCATTGCATTTGAATTTCATTTCAAAACTTCCCACACGTTGAATCTAGAAAACATATATAGTGCATGGATTGGGGTAGCGTAAAAGAATAGGGGAACACAAATTGTCATCACCAAAATCCTTGTCAGCTATCCACAAAAAAGCAGACAACCAAATTTCCATGAAGGCACCATGACAACTTCTTATTTACGCAGCCACCTTGCCCACCAACACTCAGGACCTTAGTATACCTGCATTACACTTCTAGTTGTTGCCCAATCACGGTAGACTCTCATTTTCGTCTTCTTCTTTCTTGTCCTTGCCCAATATATGGTTTGAGTGTCCCTACCGATTAAGCAGGAGGTTTTAATTTGAACAAAATCTCCATTGCATTTGAATTTCATTTCAAAAATTCCCTACGTTGAATCGCAAAACATATATAGTGCATGGTGGGGTAGCATAAAGAATGAGAACCTAGGTGTCATCAAAATCCTTGTGGCTATCATAAAAACCAAGAAACCAAATTTCCATGAAGACACCACAACAACTTCTTATTTACCTGCCACCCTACCCTTACCAACACTTAGACCCTGGTATACACACCCGCTTCTAGTTGTTGCCCAATATAGTAGACTCTCAGCCTCGTCTTCTTTCTTGTCCTTTCCCAATATGGCTCGAGTCGGTCTGCTTGGGGTTTTAACAACCAATGGCACCACAACTATCTCTTCGTCATTAGAGAATAGACCATGATTGAAGAGAGGTAAATACTGATAGTAGTCCGAGTCAGTCTTTGTTACATCATCAAAAGTGTTGCTCGTAAGGTCAATGGGCGAGTATTGGCATCCAGAGGATCCATGCCCATACCTTATTTTCCTACCAACACTAGTAATGGAGCACACCATCGACTGCTTGCCTTTGTCATCTACCAGTTGAGCAGCAACATCCTAGAATTGCAACCTTCTACTGCATCTAGTGGGTACAAACCTAGGCTTGTCAACCAAAGTACCTTCTTGAATAGCAGGACCGAGCTTTTTTGAGCTCAAACGAACAAACCTCCTTACTGACTTACTCATTTTCTCTTCTCAGACAAGCACTCAAACTTGATTAGACTCAACCCACAAAGTGCTCTAACTGCTACAAGAATGAAACTATTAGTAGTTAATTCCTCTTCTATTTATTGTGCGAGGTACTGGCAACCTTCATCAATGCTTAGTAAAAATGAATGTGCAAACATGGCAATTTAGCAGCGTATATACTGTCACCATTTAACTAGAGCTACATGAGAATCCAAAGATCACCCTTCATGATTTCCAACAACAACATCTTCACACAGATTGAGATCGACGTGACTACACAAGCAAGGAATAATTCGCTTGTGCTTCACCCAACCTTCATCTTCCTCTGCCAACTAGGGAACAGCGATTTTACATTAGCTTTTGATCCGTTTGATGTTTGATCTCTAAAACCACAAGTTAGGCTCAAGAGTGGAGATTGGGCCCCACATTCCATACAAAACACACATCTGCCTTTTGCTGACCTCGCACCAAATAATAGGGCGACACCTTAGGTCTGCGAGTTGGCGGGGTACGATCGAGATCTTCTCCCATATCTTCGAATCTAGAAAACCTACACATTGCATAGTTAGTATTTAATGAAAGGCTTTGGCTAAGCCATCAGCGACACAACCACTGGAGTTAATGGCTTAGGCTTATGTCACTGGATTAAAATTAAAACCCAACTTTGATTTTAATACTTTATTTCCTCCACAGGGTTTTATTTCCTAAGTCTCGGTTGGCCCCATTAAATTCTTATCCCAACCATAACAAGAACAAATGTTAAGCTAAGGATTCTATTTGTTATTATAACTTTAGTTCTAGAGAATTATTAATTACCAATTCTTATTTGTGCATTTGTATATGAATCCAATTGAATGCCTTTCCATATCATTATGGAAAATTTTATTATTGCAACCTAACTCTAACACTAATTAAACCTTGAACCCTAGCACAGTTGAACTAGGTATTATAACCCTAACTCTAACACTAATTGGTATGTCGTAACCCCTAATTGTATCAAAACCCTAGAGAAATCTAATTGAACCCTAACCTAAAATAGACAATAACCCTTACCTTAATTGAACCCTAACTGCAATCCTAGCCCTAATTTAAGACTAACCTTAACCCTGACCTTAATTAAACCCTTATTGAATTATAACCCTAATTGATCCCTAACCCAAATTGAATACTAATTGGACCTTAACCCTAAGTGAATAGCAACCTTAATTAAACTCCAACCATAATCCTATTCAAATTTTGACCTAATCATAACCTTAATTGAACTTTAACCTAAACATGAGTTCAATTAAAGTTTAAAGATTCAAATAGGGTTAGAATTTAATTAAAATTAGGTATAGGATTCTATTAGGATTAGGGTTAAGGGTTGGGGTAGATAGGTTCTATGACTTGGGGTTAGTGTTAGGGTTCAATTGGGGCAAGGGTTAGTATTAGGGTTAGGGTTATGGTTCAATTAGGGTTTCATTAATGTTAATTTTAGAATCATAGTTATGTTTAGGGTTGGATATAAAATTAGAGTTAGGTTTGAAGTTAATTAGTGTTAGTTTTAGGGTTGGGGTTATGGTTAGACTGATAATTAATGTTGGTATTGGGATTAGATTCTATCACTTTAATAAAAATAATCTTCTATAAATTCATTCAATTTTTTTTTGAAATTATATAATTTAAAATATTTTCAAATTTACCTATGTTGATATATGAGAGATATAGAAAATCTAAACTCTATACAATTTATAGTTAACTTGACATTATGTATAAAAAGGTTTAAGTTATGAATGTTATAATATAACAAGAGCTACAAAGCAGCGAAGTTCCTACCATAAATTTTTAGAATAGTTTTGTTTGTATTTGTTGTGTATTGTAAAAGGCCTAGATCAAACATCAGAAATCTCAATTGAACCCATATGCTCGTTTTGTTGATTGTAGAGTAGTGGACAAAAGCATTGCAATATTCATTAGACCAAGACCACAAGGTAGAGGATTAATTGATGAAGTTATTCTTGAATCCTCTTCATAGGAAACATGACCAACTAATGGTATTCTCTTTTAGCACTAGGATCATACAAAAGTAGAAGCAATAGTTTTAATTTGCTATATATATTTTTTTTATTCAAGGGGGTAAGCTTTTGACGGAGCTATGAACCCCGGATACAACCATTCAAATACCACCCCAAGCAGGGGTTGAACTGCTAATGGAAAGAACAACAATGCCACCTATAAACCAACACACACCATGCAATGCAGGCAATTTGCTATGTATTAACCATCTTTTACTTACAAAATTTTTTCGAAAAAGGCAATTAGAAGGTGTCATACCTCTACTGCATTTAATCCAAGATCAATTAGGATTACACCAGGTTTCAACCAATCACCATGAACTAAATTTGGCTGCGCCTATATCTAGAATCACAACTTCGTGCCTATAGACTCATCCTTTGTGTGAACAGATGTTTATCTATGGGTATTAATTATTTAACTTAAGACATTGATGTGTATACCCTTAGCTTCCAAATCTTCTTATCTCATTTAAATTTTTGACATCACTATCTACGGATAAGTCATAGCAAAATTCTAAGGTCATCTAGTTGAGCCTCTTTGCCAAATATGATGAACTAGGGCATGAATGAACTAAATGTGTTACATATCCATCAGCGTTAAATTATTTGGATGATAGAAAAAAACTTCAAGAAATTGTAGACATAAAGAGAAAGATTAAATAAAAACTAAATGAGATACACTCCTTGACAATCTTTGTTTGGGATTTTCAGCTTTGCTATTTGGTTCTATGTTATATTATTTTCAAAATTAGAATTTTTTTATTATGATCAATTAGAATAGACTCTACAAGAAATGCATAAATATATTGTCTTGTGTGTAAAAACTGCGAATAGAAATAATAATTTGTTGATAAATCACAAGAGATAACTCTTTGGAGTCAAACACAAATCTCTATAGATTTTTCACACTAATCAATAATTATCACCGATAGTCAGGCAGTAGTATCAATCTTAGTTCAATGGTATATGTCAATATGATTTCATAATGAACAATAAATTTTAGATACTCCACACTAGACACTGAAACAAATTGAAAAGTTGTCTTTATTTGCATCTTCTCTAGAAACTCATCTATCTTGTAAGTTAGGTAACAAACACTATGTACTGGCTTGTGCTGCTAGAATTGGAAGTCATGTAAATTTTTGTAACATACTGGCTAGTATAAGTTCTGCACTAAAGGCCTCTACCATTTTGATGGAAAAAAAACATGATAATGGGTCTCTTTAACTTAATCCCCTAATTTATGAAGAAGACCCTATGGGGGATGATTAATCAAATTGAAAAAGAAGACAATTCATTATGCAATTAGTACTCCCCTAGTTGAAGTTGACAAGAGGTATATGTAGTATAGAAGTTGCCAAGTCAACTTATTAAAGGCTTTGGACATATCCAATTTGATAATCATTCCAAAATAATAGTAAAATTTTGAGAGATTGAATGGTTCTCCTGGTGTAGGTGGATTTGCAAGGTGTACTTTACTCTGAAGCATTCTCATGAGGTAAAACACAATGATAATAAATATGAACAATATCTAAGGTATATAGAAATAAATGTCTTGTGGGCTTCAACAAGGGGTCTTTTAAACCAAATTGGCATCTAGCATGGTCATGACTTAAAAATTAACCAATATTATTATACCCTTATTGTACCCTACCCTTTATTAAACCCTAATTTAAGCCTTACTCTACCACTTACCATAGCTCTAACCTTAGCTCCAAGTTTTATTCTAGATTAATAATTTTAATCCTAACTTAACATTAACCCTAACCCTATTTAAACAATAATCATAACCCTAATTAAATCCTAATTGAACCCTACTTGAACCTTAATCTAAATGAACCCTAACCTTAACCCTAATTGAACCATAAACCTAACTCTAATTAAACCTTTATTGTAAACTAAACTAAAATAAGCCTAATTGAACCCTCACTATAACTTGAACTTGATTCTAATCATAACACTAATTGAATGCCAACCCTAACCCTAATTGAACTCGATCCCCGACTCTAATTGAACCTTGTTGTTGGGGTTAAATTAGGGTTCAATTAGCATTCTAGTTAAACCCCAATTGTAAGATTAACCAAAATAATCCTAAATAAACCCTAACTATAACTTGAACTTGACCCTAATCATAACACTAATTAAATTCTATCCCTAACCAGGTAATTGAACCCTAATTCCAACCATAAACCTACTTGTTAAACCCTAACCCTAACTCTTATTGAACCTTATTTTTAGGGTTCAATTAGGGTTTAATTAGCATTCTAGATGGAGATTAAGGTTAGGTTAGGGTTAGAGTTTTGAATATCTTAATATTAGCTTATAGATTTGACCCTAACTATAATCATAATTGAATCCTAACCCTAACCTAATTAAACTCTAATTCTAACCCTAACACTAACCATAATTAAATTCTCACTCTAACCCTAACCGTAATTAAATCCTATTGTTAGGGTTGAATTAGGGTTAGGTTTAGGGTTCAATTAGAGTTCTAGTATAAATCTTGGGGTTAAGGTTATTTATTTCTTGATATTAGTTTATAAATTTGACATTAATGATAAATATATTAAAGAAAGAAAAGCTAGTACATATTTTTATTGGTATGTGAAATTAAGTACTAATAGGGTTAGAATTATTAATGTCTTAACATGTTAGTTTATAAATTTGACATTAATGAAAAATATTACAAACAAAAATAAGTATTTTAATCTAGAATTTTATTTGTATGTGAAATGAAGTATTATTAGAATTAGAACTATTAATCATAAAAAATAATTAATCAAATCACAACAATATTTGTGAAGCTTAGAATTAATTATAAAATTAAACTAAATTTTAATTTCTAAAATTTATATAGTATTTATTATCTAGTTTTGAAAATAATCATTTAAATTATAGTAATCATCTACTACAAATAAATTAAATTAAAACTAAATTTTATTTTTAAAATAATTCAACAATTATTAATTATAATTTTAGAATAAATTAAGATATATATATATATATATATATATATGACTAAATTTTCTATTTTATTTTTTTTTGCATCCAAATTATTTTATTTTCCTAAAATTACATTAAATTCTAACATCAAAAAAATCAAAAACTACTTTGCATGCCTACTTTTGTATTTTTGAGTTCAATTAGATATATTGTTCTTTAAATTTGAATAACCAATCATTTTGTAAATTAATAATCAAATCACCACAATGTGTGTCTGTATATATATATTACAAAAATAAGTATTTAAATCTATAATTCTATTTCTATGCGAAATGAAGTATTATTAGGGTAAGAGTTATTAATCATATAAAAAAATTAAATCAACAAAATATTTTTAAAGCTTACAATTAATTTTAAAATTAAACTAAATTTTAATTTTAAAAATTTATAAAGTATTTATTATCTATTTTTAAAAATAATCAGTTAAATTATATTAATTATTCAATATAAATAAATTAAATAAAACTACATCCTATCTAATGTATACATTTGTAAAGGTTTGATTTGGTGTATGCGGGGATTATTTGCAATGCATTGGTATACTGGTTGATCATTCTACTATATTTAATATAATTAAATAAAACTAAATATTATTTTCAAAATAATTCACCAATAAATAATTATAATTTGAGAATAAATTAAGAAATGAAAAAATATATAAAATAACCTTTTTTATTTCTTTGCATCCAAATGATTTCATTTTGTAAAATCATATTAAATTCCAACTTCAAAAAATCATAAAATATTTTACATGCTTATTTTTATATTTTTGAGTTGAATTGTGTTGTTCTTTAAATTTGAATAACCAATCATAAAGCAAATAAATAATCAAATCAACACAATATTTAAAAACTTAAATTTCATTTTAAAATTAAACTAAATTCTATTTTCTAAAATTCATAGAATATTTATTACTTAATTATTAAATTCATAATCAATTAAATTATAATGATTATGTGATATA
Source organism: Sequoia sempervirens (assembly GCA_007258455.2). Classification (NCBI taxonomy): domain Eukaryota; kingdom Viridiplantae; phylum Streptophyta; class Pinopsida; order Cupressales; family Cupressaceae; genus Sequoia; species Sequoia sempervirens. Next base: position 9,934 of record VDFB02220158.1, read on the forward strand.
AATGAATTAAATATTAAATAGAAGTACATGATCCTTTTAAAATAATTCAACAATCAAAGACTAAAATTTAAATTTAAAAGTATTCTTTATATTGTATTTTTTTCATTTGTACATACAAAATATAAAATACTTGAAGTTGATAAGTTTTAAATTTATTAATTATGATGATATCCAAAAACTAAAAAGATTCAAAATAACGAAATAGATTAATTATAAGTGAAAAAAATAAAAAAAATTGATTATGGTCTTTGTGGCAAAAAAACCTTGAAAAGTTGCCATAAAAAGTTTATGCTTCCTGAAAATCCACCCTTATCGCTCAAAGTTTTGTAGCGAATAAAATTGAGGAAAATTAATTTTTGAAATTTGAAAAGTTAAAAATTTACTTTAACTATATACAAATATTTGTCAAACAGAAAAAAAAGTTGAGTTCTCATTTGTTAAAATCAACTTGTTATTAATAACTTGTTAAAGAAAAGGGGTTGCCTATAGTTCCCTTGGGAGGAACTAAAAAATAAATGTGCTTTCAATGTTTATTTGTCAGTTTAAAAGATGTGCCAATAATGTTGCAATCACTAATGATTAATTTTTTCTTGATGGTTAAAATAGATTGGTAAGTATCTATAATAAGTAAATTTATAATTGATTTTTTCTTGATAAGTAAATCAATATTTCATAAATTTATCTATAATTCTTATTTAATTTTTCTTAATTATATTAAATTGTTAAAAAATTTAAGTTGCTTATTGTGATCCTTAAGAATTTTATCCTACTCTAACGTGCAAAATAACTTAAAATTGCGAGTGATAAAAGACTAAGACACCTTAAGATTAGCCAAAAGAGCGATAAAACAAGAAGGGAAGTAGATAAAACAAGACACAAACAATTTCACCTTCCTTGTTGTTGATGTCTCCTTGATTGGCCCTTGCTTGGGATGATTTTGTGTGCTCCTTAGATAGTTTCTTGAGTGACTAAATGCAAGATTGTATGTACAAAGTGATTAGAATAGATTGCTAGATGGTGGTAAGTGTTTGAGAATGTAAATTGGCAGCATGTAGTTATAAAAATTCAAAGTATTGAAAATGCCCTTGAAGAGGGGGTATTTATAGGAGAATTTGAATTCTCTAGAGAATTCAACGGTCAAGATGCATCCAACAAGGCCAAGATGAAGGGCTATGGTGGGTTGAGAACCCACAAGCCCTCACATCTTGACATGTGGATGGTGAAGTGGTCAAAAGAAGATGAGGTGTAAGTGAGGTGTCAAAAAGGTACATGAGGTGGAGGAAGGTCAAGCACTTTGGGGAGTGAAGATTTCCACAAAAAGGGATTTCTTGTCCCCAAGTGGGAGTGAAAGGGACATTTGAGGAATTTTGGAATTCCTCAAAAATCTACATGGGAAAAGGAAATGTGGTTGAAAACATAAATGTGAATTAAAAAATCACATTCTTAGGAGAATCTAAAGGATAAAAGGTGGGCTCCAAAAAGGTGGGACTTGGTCACATGTGGAGATTGTGACAAGTCCAAGGTTCTAGAAGCCTTGGAAGGGATAGAATGTGAATCAAAAGGAATTAACATATAAAGAGGGGTGTAGTACCCCTCCGTTTATGCTTATGCTTTCTGTTGATACTTTTTCATACTGTTAGACCTATGATGTTTTGTTGGATACTTTGATCGCTGGTTTTGAGCGATGGTGGATTATTCTGTGACATGATGTTACTTGTTTGATGACTATTGTTTTCAGACATGATATGATTTAGTGTAGATGTTTACTTTCAGTTGTTTATGGATATGCACATGCTTATGATGGACTAACAACGTTTATTACGTCAGTTTGTTGTGAGTGTATTGGTGTGGAGAACGGAATCGTATCACTCGCTTGCGAGTGCCCTGCGATATCTATGATTTTCTCCGCACGGTGTGCCTATTTAATGCTTTATATATATATATATATATGCGTTATTTGTTTGGTTCGCGAGTTGCGAATTACATAATGTGACTCCACACAATACGAAATCCAAAGTCACGAGAGTGTGTCAAGACTCAACGGAAATGTTGAATGGGAGATAGTAGTTAGGTTTATCCTGGTCCAGTCTTTAACCTCGGTTTTAGTACATTGTCAGTTTTCAGTTTTGAGTCATAGATTGTATTGTATTTTACATTTGGTTAAATGGATTGAAAGGTAAATATTGGTTAATTTTAAATGTTTGTTATTGTGCTTTATTTATTGTTATTTAATTAATATTTAAATATGATTGAAATTTATTTATTTGATAATTTAATATATTAGTTAGCTTATTTGGTTAAATAGTTGGTCTTTAAAAGATTAAACTATTTTAATTAAATAAATAAATAAATTAAGTTAAATTATTAAGTGTATAAATTATATTGTATTTAAATGAATTAGAAAATTAGAAAATAAAATAAAATAAAATGCATGTAAATTAAATTGTGATTGGAAATTGATTTTTAGTATTTAAATAAAAGTAAATAATAATAAACATTTGCATGCAATTGGAAAATTGATTTTCAAATTTTAAATTTAAATTAATTAAATTTTATGCAAATTTTTGAATGGCAAAACTGCCGAGAAGTGGAGAAGATATTTTCTCAACAACTTCTCGACAAGTGTGTGAGTGCTTTTATGAGGTTGTTGAAAAAAAAATTGTTACGAGAGGTTATTGTGGATCTCAGGAAAATGGACAGAGGCTATTCAATTTCCTCACGGGGAAATGTACAGAGCACTTGAAAATATCCTCTTACTGTGATAAAAAAATTATTAATTCTTAGAATTTGTTATCTCCCTGTGTTTGGAGGTATTTTTTTTTTGGTGGGAGATTCTTGGTTGGAAATCTTGTGTGTTTGTAGAAGAAGTTTTGGAGCTCTGTGTGTACGGGAAACAAAGGATTCTTTTTTCTTTCTACAGCCAAACTTCAAGATTACAGACATTGGAGGTGTATAGGTATTTTTCTTTGTTACTTTGATTTCTATTTTGATTTAGAATTTTCTGTGTATCTTGGAGATTTTGGAAAAGTTCTTGTTTCAATAGAAGGAAAGATTTATGAAACAATTTGGTTAAGAAAGAAAGGAAATTTCCTACTGTTAAATTTTGCTTGCTAAAAGAAAAAATTTCATTTTAAATCTGTAGGAAATCAAATTTCCTCCTTCTGAAAATTGTTTTAAAATAATGTCATTCTGAAAGGAATTAATCAGATAAAGTTTCTTTATTATACTGTTAAAGAGCTATGCGAAATTTATGTTGTCACCGATTATTTCATTTTACTTTGTGAGGTATATATATATATACATTTTGTTTTATGGTTTTTTTAAATTCTTTTTTTTTAAATGTGTTGAAAATTAGCGTGCAATTTACTGTCCAAAATGCGTCCGAAAATTTTAATTAAAAAATTTTGTGTATGAAGTTCTGGATTTTTTTTAAGTTCATTTTAAAATAAATAAAACTATTTTAAGGGAGGGTCAGAAGCCCTCCCCCATTTATATGGTGTGATAAATCCCCATGTTAGCATACAGTGACCCATTTCTTGGTATGACCAGAAGGGGAACATGCGCTCCCCATTGGAGCCACGGCAGGGCTGCGGCCAGCCTTAAAAGTTTTTTCTTTTATAAAAAAATTTCAAACGCGTTTTTCTTTTTTTTATTGTGTATTTTAAAAAATGCGATTTTTTTTAATATTAAGATTTATATATATATATATTTGTATGTTAGTTTATAAATATATATTAATTGGAATATTTTTTTTTTTTATAGAAATCAATATAATAATTCATATATTAGTATTTATATATAGACATATATTCATATATGTTTACATAATTATATATATAAATATTAATAAGATTTGTGAATTATTAATTAAAGAAATAATTTTGATATTTTATAAATTATATGTAAACTTCAAGATTAAATATTTTAAAGATAGTAAGAATGAAAGAAAAATTTCTTTATACATTTTTATGTGAATTTGGAAAAATCAAAGAGTAGATTAAATGAAATAATTATTTTTATCGTTTTCAAAATAGATCTTTTATCTAGTTGATTTCTATTTATATCGTTTTCAAAATTGATGCATGTGGATTTAGTAAATTTGAAAATTAGACATTTGTAATTCCTGATTTGTTATTTCAAAATCGTGTTTTCTTTTTTTGGGATAATGGAGATTTTTATGTGTTATTAAGTTTTCCAGATCGTTTGTAAATGTGGGGATTGTGATTATTAAAATTAAAAATTCTTGAGATAGCTAAGGTTGTATACATGGTGTTAGTGTGGTGTTTAGACACCCGATTTTTAGAACATAGTTATTGTTGTTCGTATTGAAAAGAGTTGAGTTTCTTGTTGTATTTTTGTACACCATGTCAACCTTAGTCAAGAAGACTTAGTAAACCTATGTTATGTTTAGGGGAGTGGCTTTTTGTAAGGGCCGACACACAAAGGGGTGTCAGGGTAACTTACAAGGAGTTTGTAAGTCAGTAATAATTAAATAACACAGTAGTTAGAATTAAAACTTTTAACAAGATGTGCATGCCTCTCTTATGACACTTGAGCTTCTTCAGTCAAGAATATAAGATGAGAAGGTCTGGAATGGCAGAATCGATGTCTTGTTTCTTCAAGAGGCATTCGATTCCGCAACAATATGCAATAGGGGTCAGGTTTCGTAAGAGGTTACCAGGGTAACCCAAGGATTGGGGGTCGGAACCTAGGAAGAAACACCAGGGTAACCATTGCATCGTTGTGATGACACTCCACCTAGAATAACAGTTATACCTTGTGTTTGTGTTTCAATCAATTGTCAAAATCTGGAAGCAATGTAACCAATAGTTTGTTTGTACTAGTGTCTAGGGTTAGTAGATTAGGTCTAGGTAACCTTATTACTATCTCCTAGCACGAGGGGTGGACCTACGGGTACCACATGGTTGGGTGGAACGTGCACCTTACTCCGTTGGGTCCCCAGTTCGATTGTAGCATTGAGAGCTTCACGGATGGAGAGCTCGCACCTGGATTCCTTCTATACTTTCATCATTGTATATTGTGAACTTGTAATGTAAAAACATCCCTCAAATGTATAAGAGGTGAACAATGTAATTGTACTTGTAACTATTATTGAACTACCTCATCAAGTTGGATGAGTATTGTAATACCGTATCAATGCAATGTATGGAAAACATGTTTGTACTTTAATATATCTTGAATGGTAATTTTATTATTAAGCAATGTTTACTTTATGTTATGATTTA